>MU185602.1:0-22465 GCA_016904865.1 Pissodes strobi | reverse complement strand
GGAAGGAAAGGCGTTTAGTGAGGTGGTAGGTTTGGATTAGAGTGGAATTTTAAAAATAGGAGGGGGAGTAGGTTTAAGGGTAGTAGGTCGGAGACTATATAGCAGGGGTAGATCACATTGAATAGAAATAGATGTTTTCTTAGTTGTATTTATTGCAGTTATTAAGCTGTAAGGTGAAATAAATGTAGGGTTTGAAGACAGAAATTTTCTTTTAGCATCAAAGTAAGATTTTTTTCTGCAGACCCTACCTTTGTATTTAAAATTCTTTCTATTAGGATGGACAGCCTTGCATGGGACGTAAGGGGCTTGAAGTAAATTTTAAGGATGTGTAGCCAAACCTCTGACATTTAAAAGAACGGGATGTCAGGGCGAAGTCTAAGTGAATATTAAGTTGCAAAAACACTGGATGAGAAGGTATAAGTTTTGAAGGAGAGCCCACATATGTGTAGGTGTTTCCATGCCATTTTTCTTAGTGGAGACCATATTTATTGCAACTGCACCTTTTTATATTCGGCACACACACAAAAGGAAAATCCTATACCGCTCAACGAGCGGTGCATGTGCGGAGAAGATGGTGGACGTTAGACTTGAAGCGCTGTAGGTTGTAATTTTTGGGAAAGACGTTACTCGAAAGTTCATTCCAGAGCGAGGCAGTCGTCCAGACATAGAAGTCCCGCAACAGCGATGTCCTAGGTTTCGCAACTGAATCATAGGTTGATGAGCAGCATTTGTCTGACGGGTGTTTCTGTTTGACACAACTCTGGGCAGAATCATAAGCGCCATCTCGTTCGAACGCCTTGGTTAGTCAAGTTATTTAATAGTTCTTCGATGAAGCAGTTGGAAAATGATGTAACTATAACATCAAAGATGGCCAAGTTGTTTAGGACAGGAGCCATTTGCGATTACTGTTTTTCTTGTATTTAGGAGAGTGCCAAATTAGTGCTTTAGAGATTTAAACATAATAAAAGGGTATGTGTTTATAAAAGGGATATCTGTACTCTTGATAATAAAAAAAATTCATAGGTGTTTACCGTTAAAGTAGGTAACTGAACTCTGAGTCGTTTAGACCCGATTATGGGGGTAATTTTAAATAGTTCCTATAAGTCTCACGAGTATGCTGGAAGATATTCGGTCCGTCATGGTAGAGCCTGTATACAATGATAAGGCTGTTTTACGATCAGAGGGCGCCCGGTATCTGAAAGTTGCAGTTCAGAACCATTCATCTCCCCAGCACGGTTGTACACCTTGAAATTGCGGGTGTACATTCAGTTTCATCACAGAATCAAACAACATGACTCGGAAACCTCGGGATAATCATTCCCATACTAGGAAGGCGACTTCCTAGTCCATGAGGGTATTCTGAATGAAAATAAATAGTAATGAGCAATATTAAGGTCATACCAATATGACGTTATAAGCAGATACACACTGAAAATTATGTATGCCAGTGCTTTTTTATCTTAAAAGCAAGTGGTTACTGGTTACTTTTCAGTGTCAGCGGTACGTGTACGTAACTTCAAGCCGACTTTACCTGAATTAGTGATAGTGTACTTAACTAGCCTAAAGAAGTTTTTTTTGTACTTAACTAGCCTAAAATTTTTTATCTCAAAAATCGCTTGAAACTGGTTTTCTGTATTTCATCAGAGATTATTTTAGTGAGATGAAAGGAAAATTAAAATATATTTTTAAAATTTTCTGAGGTATCAAATTTTTGTAAACATACAAAATTTTAATTTTACATCCTGTATTCTGTATATTTTATTTCCCACTCGCATATGCACTGATGCAAGTGGCAGCACATACCCTGCTGACTAAGCAAACGAATACCGAAAAGCGCATCTTAATATTTTTGTCGTAATAATTAAAATATCGATCTTTAATTTTTGAATAAAAATTTCCTTATGTCTAGCAGTTTATTTAGCTTATTATAGCTCATATTAAGGAAATCCCTAATGTAAAGAGATTTAATATAAAAAGTAATATTTAATCTTAAATATTTGGAGTAAATTTGACGTTTTATTTTGATTCTATGAGAAGCCCATATAAAATAATGTACATAAATATATTGTTCTTTGTCATCTTTTATACTACTACTTTATTTTGTATTTCTTTTATTCCTCTATTCTGCTTTTATAAGGTAATGAACACTATGTTTTGCATCCCTCTTCTTCCTAATTCTGCTACTTTGTTCAGCTAGTGTAGGGAGGGTTTTTGAGACAATTTGTGGAGACTTTTCCAAGGAAGACATGGCTTAATGATTTCAACCTAAGTAGGAAAAATATTACAATGATGTGTAGAATGCGTACAGGACATTGACTTGTTCCTCAACATATGTATAGAATAGGAGTTAAAGATACAGACTTGTGTGAATGTGGAGAGATTGGAACAGTGTTACATGTGTTGTTCAATTGCACTATGAAGAAGGTTTACCAAAGTCGATTGTCCTACCATTTTTTGAACTTTAAATATTCCAATCAATTAATAGTTATAAATATTGTAGACTGCTAGCTTTTCCTACTGTGCACAGTGTTAAAATTATAAATGCTTTTTTAAGTGCATGCAATTTGGATCTATAGACTAAAATTAATACTTGGCATGTTTATTGGAATGGTGCTTTGTGCTTTTGTAAGTGCTTATTGCTGGGATGATTGCTTTTTGGAATAGTTGAAAGAGGAGCGTGATGGTGCAAACCAGACGCGTTAATAGCAGCTCTCCTTTTTTTTGTTTTAGCATATAATACATGAAATTGGGAAGATAGATGATTTAGTCAACTTCTTAGCCCAACTGAACGGAAGGGAAGAAGAAGAAGAATCTTCTGTAGTAGATCCCTCTCTATGTCTTTTCCGTATAGCTTGAGTTCTACATTATATTATTTTTGAAGTAATATAAATGTAGCTAATCTTTATAAATACGAATGTTAATTCATCTAGTTGTACTCCAAACGAAAATTTCTAATGATAAGATTAGATGCATATATTATAAAATATAATGTAAAAACACTATAATTCCTGAAATATATTCAATATTCAGTATTCAGTATTAAAACCTAAATAATAATAATAATTAGATAAGAATAGAAGGAACATGTATCGCTGTTTACCAAATAACGGCGTATATTTTAATAAAACTCATTAAGTAGTTCTAGTGTTTGTCACTCTACATTTCTAACTAAAAACTTTTTAATGGAATAACTCTTGTAAAATTGTCCTTAAAATTATCTGTTAAAAGTCCAATAGATATTATAAATAGCTGATGCAGGCTGGCAGAAGTAAGTATATATAAATATTTGCCTAAAAACATTAAACTGAGCATTTTAGAGAAATTTAGAAAAGCGTAATTTTGGTATAGACTGCAATATATGAAACTTTTCTAGAATTAAAAATCACAAATTTCCCAAAATTAGCGGTGTCGATTTAAAGTTTGTAAACCCAAGATGCTGACGTGACAACATAATCGTTAAAAACTATCCTAATAGAAATATAAATCAATCTGTCTTGGCAAATTTTAATTCAGTTCACTTTATAAATAAATAATGGAACATTTAAAAGTATTAATTTGTATATTCCAAAACACACACTGATTTTGTATTTTTATATCTCTCAAAACCATCTTCTTATATGAATAAATAGGTTTATCCTAAAAAAATTCCCTGACTTTATTACTGTTACATGTCCTTGATATTGACCTAAAACTCGTGAAAAAAATGGTCTCCCCAACCCTTATTATCGCTTTCCATAAATTGGTCGCACCGCTGGAGATCACACTTATCCCATACCAGATGTGTGTCCGGACACCCCGTGGTGTCTTGATTGGGGGTTATTTGGTCCATTATAAAAAACGTAACAGGGTTGGTTCAAAGCGAATTCGTATGTACATGTACGATTAGAGATGTACTTATAGCAGACTACATTTTAGCAAACATTGAAAGAGCTTTAATTAAAATAAATATTGTTTATAGTGCGCACACTTAGGTAACATAGTTTTCATATGTAAATCATAAACTTCATGCGACCGCTGGACTATTTCTTTAGTTCCTACTTTCTTTCTTTCTTGGTTGAACGGACTAGTAAAATTATTTATCTTTCTTTCAAATTCTAATTCTTGATATTGGCATTAGCGATTCGTGCAGCTCATCTCTATTTTTATAATCATCATTTTCAGGGCTTCATTAATTATATTTTTTCATTGTGAAATTTAATTACCAGAATAAGCCTTGCCTTGCCCCATTCCCAATATTAATATTGCACATACATTCTACGCCTTCCATTTATCAATGAAAATGCCAGTTTAACTTTATTTAAATGGACATTTTTTGATAATTAATACATATTGCTTTTAATTCATTAATTCTATTTAGTACAACTTCTGAAAAAATTTTAACATTGAAAATGTTTTTGTTTTCCTATTATGGGGTATCAAATCACGAAAAAGTGCATGCTACATTTGACACATCACGTAATATACGTGAGAGATCGTGTTAGTCTGTTTCTGAGGACGGAATCGGTTCAAATGACAAATATAAATTAAAGCTAACTGAAACTAACCGAAAGTTGATTGAACGACTAACCCAAACTAACTAAAAGTAACCAAAAGCACAAAAAGGGTTAAAATGAATCGGAACAAATTAAAAAAATAAAAGGTTAAAAGTAACTCATAGTAACCGAAATTTGGCGAATAACCAAAACTAGCCATAAAAATTAAAATTGGTTATAACCTATCGGATCCGGTTCAAATTACTAAAATAAATTGGAACTAACTGAAACTAACCGAAAGTTGATTCAACGACTAACCAAAAGTAACCAAAAGCTCCAAAAAAGGCTAAAACGTATCGGAACAAATTAAAAATATTAAAGTAAGTTAAAACTAACCAAAACTAACCAAATTTTGGCGAATAACCCAAACTAACCCAAAAACATTAAATTCGATTATAACGTATCGGCGCCGATTGAAATGACTAAAATTAAAACTAACTGAAATTAACTGAATATTGATTGAACGAGTACCCACGACGACTATCTAACCGAACCTATCCCAATCTAACCTAAACTAACCAAAAGCACCAAACATGGCTAAAACGTATCGAAACGGATTAAAAATATTATAGTAAGTTAAAAATAACCCGAATTAACCGAATTTTAGCTCCTAACCAAATTTAAGCAAAAATATTAAAATTAAAAGTTATAACATATCGGAACGTTGATTGAATGACTAACCAAAAGTAACCAAAAGCACCAAAACGGGCTAAAATGTATCGAAATAAGTTAGACAAATTAAAGTAAGTTAAAACTAACCAAAAGGAACCGAATTTTGGCGACTAACGAAAACTAACCAGAAACTTTATATTTGACTATAACGTTTTGGAGCCGGTTCAGATGAATACTTTGGTTTCTTCACAGTGAGTTTCCAAGGTCGCATCACAACACGGAAAATTTTAGTGATCGTCACGACACGGTTTATGCATAACTGATTATAACGTATCGGAACCCGCTCAAATAAGCAAAATAAATTGAGACTAAGTGAAAATAACCGATAGTTGATTGGACGACTAACCAAATCTAACCAAATCTATTAAAATTGATTAGAACGTATCGGAACCAGTTCAAATGTCAAAAATAAGTTGAGACTAGTTGGAACTAACCCAAAGTTCATTAGACGACTAACCAAAACTAACCAAATCTCTTAAAACTCATTATAACGTATCGGAACCGGCTTAAGTAAGTAAAATAAGATGAGACTAAATGAAACTAACCGGAAGTTGATTAGACAACTAACCAAATTTATTAAAATGTTTATAACGTATAGGAACCGACTCAAATGACTAAAATAGGTTGAGACCAAGTGAAACTAACCACAGATCTAGGAAGGCGAAACTAACCGTAAGTTAACTAGGCGACTTACCAAAATTAACCTAATCTATTAAAATTGATTATAACGTATCAGAACCAGGTCAAATAAGTTAAATAAGTTGGGACTAAGTGAAACTAACCAAAATTTGATTAGACGACTAACCCAAACCAACCAAATCTATTAAAATTGATTATAACGTATCGAAACCGACTGAAATGACTAAAATAACTAGGGACTAAGTAAAACTAACCGGAAATTGATTAGACGACTAACCAAAACTAACCAAATTTATTAAAGTTAATTATAACGTGTCGGAACCGACTCAAATGACTAAAATAAGTTGAGACTAAGTGAAACTAACCGAAAGCTGATTAGACGACTAATCAAAATTAACTAAATCTATTGAAATTGATTATAACATATCAAAACCAGCTCAATAAGTGAGACTAAGTGAAACTAACTAAAAGCTTATTAGACGACTAACCAGAACTAACCAAATCTATTAAAATTGAGTATAACGTATCAGAACCAGCTCAAATAAGTGAAATAAGTTGAGACTAAATGAAACTAACCTAAGTTGATTAGACAACTAACCCAAACCAACCAAATCTATTAAAATAGATTATAACGTATCGAAACCGACTGAAATTATAACGTGTCGGAACTGATTCAAACGACTAAAATAAGTTGAGACTAAGTGAAATTAACCGAAAGTTGATTAGACGACTAACCAAAACTTTCCAAATCGGAAACCAGCTCAAACAAGTAAAATAATTTGAGACTAAGTGAAACTAACCGAAAGTTTATTCGACTATTTACCAAAAATAACTAAATCTATTAAAATTGATTATAACCTATCGTAACCGGTTCAAATCAAGTTGATATTAAATGAAACTAATCGATATTTGAATTGACGACTAACCAAAACTAACCCAATCTATTAAAATTGTTTATAACGTATCGGAAACCATTCAAATGACTAAAGTAAGTTGAGATGCAGTGAAACTAACCGAAACTTGATTGGATGACTAACCAAAATCAACCAAATCTATTAAAATTAATTAAAACGCGTCGGAACCGGTTCAGATGACTAAAATAAGTTGAGACTAAGTGAAACTAACCGAAAGCTGAATGGACGATTAACCAAATCTAAACAAATATATTAAAATTGATTATAGTGTATTGGAACCGGCTTAAATAAGTAAAATAACTTGAGACTAAGTGAAACTAACCGGAAGTTGATTAGACGTCTAACCAAAAACTTGATTATAACGTATCGGGACTGACTCAAATGACTAAAATAATTTGAGACTAAGTGAAACTAACCGCAAGTTGATTAGGCGACTAACGAAAACTAACCAAATTTATTAAAATTGATTATAACGTATCAGAACCAGCTCAAATAAGTGAAATAAGTTGAGACTAAGTGAAATTAATCAAAAGTTGATTTGAAGACTAACCCAAACTAACCAAATCTATTCAAATTGATTATAACGTATTGAAACCGACTCAAATGACTAAAATAAATTGAGACTAAGTGAAACTGACCGGAAGTTGATTAGACGATTAACCAAAACTAACCAAATTTAGTAAACTTAATTATAACGTATCGGAACCCACTCAAATGACTAAAATAATTTGAGACCAAGTGGAGCAAACCGAAATTCGGTTAGACGATATACCAAAACTAACCAAATCTATTAAAATTGATTGTAACGTATCGGAACCAGCTCAAATAAGTAAAATAAATTGAGACGCAGTGAAACTAATCGATAGTTGATTAGACGGCTAACCAAATCTATTAAAATTGATTATAACGTTTCGGAATCAACTCAAATATCTAAAATAAGTTGAGACTAAGTGAAACTAACCGAAAGTTGATTAGATGACTAATAAATCAAAATTAGCCAAATCAATTAAAATTGATTATAACGTATTGGAAACAGCTGTAAAATAATTTGAAACTAAGTGGAACTATCCGAAAGTTGATTAAATGACTAGCCAAATCTATTAAAATTGATTATAATGTAAAAACCGGCTCAAATAAGTAAAAAAAGTTGAAACTAAGTGAAACTAACCGAAAATTGATTAGACGAATAACAAAAACTAACCAAATCTATTAAAATTGATTATGACGTATTGGAACCGACTCAAATGACTAAAATAAGTTGATACTAAGTGAAATTAAGCGCGTTAGATCGGGGATTAAGAGACGAATCGAATGCCGTTTTACAACCACCACTAATGTTATAAATTGTAAAAACGATCGAAACTTGAAGTATTATGCATTTATGTGGGATATTTTGGTAACCTTAACTTACGTAATCTGCTAAAAGTAATATTTTACATTAGATTATGTTAAAGGTGGGTGAGGGTGACTTTTAGTTTCTCACGACAGACTAGTCGTGTCTCATATGGTCTTTTACTTTTTCAACCACACTTATACGTTATAAATTCTAAAAAAGAACGAAACATCAGGTAATATGCATTTGTTTGTTATATTTTGGTAAAGTAAACTTACGTAATCTAATCTGATCTCACCCCAACTTCTATCAACTATTAAGTTTCCATATGAGTTTTCTCAGATCTCAAATTTAGTAAGGGTTGCATTCTGCTTCGGCATTTTCAATGTCTCCGCCGGTTGCATCTTTGTGAAGGACTGTGAATTTTTATGACAGACATTTCCACCTAAATTTCATTTTCTAGCCCAATACCTGTACTTTAGGGATTCAATAAGGCAGAGATATTTTATTCACCCTTAACTGATGTGGTGATATTTTGGAACACAAACTACGCTGTGTACTCCTTGTGATTTCCACCTAATGCCAACAGATAGTGACAAAATGAACTTTATTTTAATATTTGAATATATAACAAAAATAGTAGGTATTCTATTGTTACAAATGAACACTTGTTTCTAAATGCATATACAACTTTAATTGAATATACTTTTTAAGTTATTCAACCGTTGCAGCCGGTCGATAGTAGTATGTTTTATTATTTGAACAAAAGCTGCAAGTGTTACTTACCATTTTTTTTAGCTTCTTGCATTTTATACATAAGTAAGAGGTCTTCCTCGGTAATTTTAGGTTGCAACGTGAGCACTATTTTCTTAAATTTCTACGTCGAATTTCTGGGTCTCTAACGTTCGTCAGTTCGGCTGCAATTCCTAGCATTATTTTAATACTTTCTCGTATATGTCTGTATTTCGCAGAGAGTAAACCTCGTTTTATAGTGCTCCGTTTAAACCAACGAAATTATGTACTTAAGTTAGTAAATAATATCGCGTTTTCGCGCAATTAGGACAATTGCTCATCAAGTATACTGTAATAGTGATTTCATGAACTAAATTTTTCAAAGTTTCCCGTAAATTTGATAATTTTGCATTCCATTCCAACATAAAATATTCGGTGCCAATAAATAAAAACTTTACATTTATCACCATAGAATAAACAAACTGCATTGTTAACCTTTCTTTTGTATTCCGCGCCTACTATGCCAACAAACTAAGCCGGTATTGTGTAGTTTCCTGTGTGATATACATAACTTAGCATTGTGAGGTCAAATATGATTTGTTTCAAATGTGAAGTTGACGATGAAGATACTTCCGGGCTCCTCTCTTGCGACGAATGTAGCTGTTTTGTTCACAAGAAACCGGAGTGCTCTGATTTGTCGGCTTCTGAGATTCGAGTTATGGAGCTGAAAATCAAGAGAACCCTAAAATTCTTCTGCAATGACTGCCAATCTGGACTGTTAAACATACCAAAACTCATAAAGGCTATTAGTGAGTTAAAAGAAGAAGTTAATAGGCTAAAGGTAGCCCGTGCATCTCCATCGGCTACACCACCCCCAGGCCAGGAATTATATGGTGAACTACAAGATCGTTAGGAAAGGGCGAACAATCTGATGATATTCAACCTCCCAGAAGGCAATGACGCGGTTGAAATACCGAATTTGCTTGGTGTTTTGATCGATAACTCTCCTAAATTTATCAAAGCAACTAGGGTTGGAAAGAGAAATAAAAACGAATTTAGATCCATTAAAGTAAAATTATCTAGCCAAGTTGATGCGCTCTTACTATTAAAAAATCGTTCAAAGCTTAAGGGCAAGAAAGTCTTTATCAACTCTGACTTGACTTCCAAACAACGTGAACAAGAATAAGCTATCCGTACTCAACTGGAGAATCGAATATCTCAAGGTGAAATTAACCTGACTATTACACATCGACATGGTACTCCCATTATCATATCAAAACACCAAAAATATGCCTAATTTCACCGAACAAGGAATTCTTAATTTACTTCCAAAATGTTAGAGGCATTCGCTTTAGACTAAATTATCTCTTGGAATCGGTGCCTGGATGTCACTATAAGATTATTGTTTTTGTGGAAACTTGGTTCAATGACGCAATCAATGACGCCGAGTTGTACATGCAAGATTACAGAATCTATAGAAGGGATCGATCTCTCCAAACAAGTGTTCACTCCAGGGGGGCGGAGTCCTAATTGCTATCCTTAAATCCATTAAAAGTAGGCAACTTTTTGTCGATGATAATATTGAAGATCTTTTTGTCATCATCGAATCTAGGAAGGCATCGCTTATCCTAGGTGGTGCAGACTTCCCACCTCGGTCCTCCACCACTGTTTACGTTTCATTCAACGAAAATATCGACAGGTTAACTGAGGAACACCCCCATGCATCAATAGGTATCCTCGGAGATTTTAATTTACCTCGTGCATCATGGGAGAATAACAACTTGAGCTCCCTTGCTAGACCAGTGCCTCCTGCAGCCCCTGCCGAGGGTGATTTCATGGATGTGGTGTCTGGTATGTGCGCTTTCCACAATTTATACCAACTTAACATGGTTACGAATCATACCAATGCAATTCTCGATGTGATACTTTTTCAAAATAACATCTGTGAAGTTCATAGGTCGGTCGATTGTATAGTTCCCCAGGATAACTATCATCCTCCAATAGACATTACTGTGCCCTACACGTCCGATAATACAAATAAAACTCTTTTATGCGACGATTATTATAGAGATTTCAAATTAGCGAACTTTAACTTAATGAATACCTGGGAGCCATGTCCTGGGATGCTCTTCTTGCACAAGTTGATCTGGATGACATGGTAAATTTATTTTATAATGCTATTTATTCAGCAATCAACATCAACACTACCATGGCAGAAGTCAAGTTTTCTCACCGTGATATTCGAAAAATCCTTGAAGAACTAGATACGCAAAAGGCATCAGGACCGGACGGAATAACTGCCATCGTGCTAAAGAACTGCGCCAACGAACTAACACCCGTTTTTCCAGGCTTTTTTCTCTTTCTTACAGAAAAAAGATTTACCCATCCTCTTGGAAAGTCGCTCGAGTGCAACCTGTTCCAAAAAAAGTCAAGAAAACCACGCCTTCAAACTATCGTCCAATTGCCTTGCTTCCAATAATCTCCAAAGTCATGGAACGTGTAGTCCATCAGCAACTACTCAAATACCTCGAGAACAACAGAATAATCAGCGATAATCAATACGGCTTTCGCAAAGAGAGATCGACAGGAGATATTTTGGCCTATGTCACTCATATATGCAGTAGGGCAATTGAAAACTACGGAGAGTCTCGAGCGATTGCGTTGGATATTTCAAAGGCATTCGACAGAGTTTGGCATGACGGACTGCTCAACAAACTGCCGTCCTTGGGACTGCCCGCCTCTCTCTGCAGCTGGCTGGCCAGTTTCTTTAAGAACCGATCCCTACACGTTGCAGTCGATGAACACATCTCTGACACATTCACCATCAACGCGGGTGTGCCTCAGGGCGCAATACTTTCACCAACTCTCTTCCTCATCTATATTAATGGCCTGCTGATCGAAACGAATAATCCTGTTTACAGTTTTGCAGATGACAGTACCCTTGTCTCCCACGTTAGATCAGAAAAACCCTTACCAGCGACTGAGACTCATCACCGCAGACAGGAGCAGATTACAGCAATTACTCAAGACCTGGAAAAAGTTCAAACTTGGGGCGACCGAAATTTGGTCCAGTTCAATGCAGCAAAGACCCAAGCAGCAACGTTTACTAAGAGGGTCAATACAGCGGGCCCTGACATCATTATGGCAGGATCGACCATTCCTTCATCCTCGTCAATCGGCTGCTGGGTGTCTCGGTCAACAGCAATATGTCATGGCATGACCATGTTGCTAACATCGCAAAATCAGCCTCCCAGAAGCTTGGTGCGCTATTTCGCAACAAAAAACTCTATACACCGCAACAGTTGCTCTTGCTGTACAAAGCGCAAATAAGGCCGTGCTTAGAATATTGCTCACATATCTGGGGTGCCGCACCAAAGCATACCCTAAAGCTGCTGGATTCCATTCAGAAGAGGGCTGTGCGTCTCGTCGGGGATCCGGAGTTGACCCGGAATCTGGATAGTCTGGAACATCGCAGACATGTGGCCGATATGTCTCTGTTTTACAGATACTTTCACGGCAGATGTTCCCAGGATTTGGTCCGCCTCATCCCGTCCCTGACAACTCCTGTCAGACAGTCCCGACAGACGGCAGGAGCGCACCAGTTCGTCGTACAACTAGAAACACCTAGAACATCGCTTTACCAGAACTCCTTTGCCTGGCGCACTGCATCACTATGGAACTCACTTCCAGGACATCTGTCTCCCACTAATTACAACCTACGACTATTCAAGAACCGTGTCAGTCAACATCTTCGCACACACACCGCTCGTCGAGCGCCATAGGATCTCCCTTTAGTGTGTGCCACTGCCATAAAAAAAAAATGAAATATTTGTTCCCCTTAAACGAATTTCCTCAGGCAAGTTTCCCAGATAGTTCTCACCAGGGCTTAAGTATTGTATAATTGAAAAAATAAGGCACATAAACGCTACAAAAAATCGAAACTTCAGAACGATTATCGTGAATTCTCTGGACTACGCTCGACTTGTAAAAGATTACTGGCTGAATCAAACACAACTTTTATTGTCTTTACGGAAAATTCCTTAACTACTAATCCTAAGCAATTTTGGAATTATGTTAATTCTAAAAGAAAAGGTCGCGACATCCCCAGAGAATTTCAATACAACGCAAATCACAGTGCTTACGGAGTAGAAATTGCTAATATGTTTGCCCATTATTTTTCTCAGTAAGCCTTGTCTTGATTACCACCGACCACAATTTGAGTACAACAACACTAATGCCTCCGAGTGCAACGTTTCCATATCTGATGTATCCTCACATTTAAGCTCCTTAGACATAAACAAAGGACCTGGCCCAGACGTCATACCTCCATTACTTCTTAAACATTGTAGTTTGGTCTGGCTTGCCCCTTACATACTATTTTTACCTTATCTCTTGCTGAGGGAATTTTTCCTGAATTTTGGAAACTAAGTTACATAACACCAATTCATAAATCAGGGAAAAAAGATTCAATAACGAATTATCGACCAATTAGCATATTGAGTGCCATTTCCAAGGTCTTCGAGCATATCATAACTATGTATTATTTGGACTCATTACTAAGTTCATTTATTGCTTTTAGACAGTTTGGCTTCCAAACTGGAAATAATGCAGAACTCAACTTGCTGGCTTATATTGAATTCATTTCTGACGCCTTGGAGAGTGGTGGTCAGGTGCATTCAATTTATACCGACTTCTCCAAGGCGTTTGACAAGGTCAACCATGCTGTTCTTTTATCTAAGCTGGGGAGTCTGGGAGTTGGTGGTCCGTTGCTGTCCTGGATACGAGGTTACTTGACTGGGCGCTCCCATAACGTTAGATTCAATAATTTTCAATCCGAGAGCATACGGGTCCCATCTGGAGTTCCCCAAGTGTCTCACTTGGGTCCCCTTCTCTTTAATCTCTTTATCAACGACCTGGGGTAGCATTTTGAGCACAGTCAGTTCCTCCTTTTTGCTGACGATTTAAAACTTTATGAAAATATCATCACTGGAAGATTGCCTAAAGCTCCAGTCTGACTTGGACAGGTTGGTTGCGTGGTGCAAAAAAAAAAATGGTATGGAGCTGAACGCTTCAAAGTGTCATTCAATCACTTTCTTCAGGTCAAAGTCGGAAATCGAACAGCCTTATTCAATAGAAAATAATATGCTTATCAATGTTTCCGAAATTAAGGATCTTGGTTTGATTATGGACTCAAGGCTCACTTTTGTTCCTCACATCCGGAACTCCGTTACTAAATCTCTTCTGCTCCTTGGGTTCATAAAGCATATTACTAGTGAGTTCACAAATGCTAATGCAATTAAAAACTATATTGTTCATTAATAAGAACTCATCTCGAATACTCCTCTTGTGTCTGGAATCCTTGCTATAATGTTCACATTTAGGAAATTGAGAGGGTTCAACATAAGTTTCTTAAATACATGGCCTTCAAACTTAACACCCCTCAATTAACATATCATCAGCTAGAATCGAATATTCATATAATGACGCTTGAAAACCGCAGAAACCTAAAAGACCTTAAAGTGCTTTATAACTTATTAAATAATAAATATAACTGTCCTCATTTGCTTGATAGAATAGGGCTACATGTGCCTTCCAGGGAAACACATTTGAGGAGTACATTCTCGATACCTCCTCATAGAACTAACTATAGCCTAAATGCTTTTATATCAAGGTCAGGTAGACTGGCTAATGAGCATCCCACGCTTGATTTCTTTTCGAATAGATCGGTTTTCTTGAAGCAATTACATACTATATTTTGAAGTCTCTAATTTTGCTACAAATCTCGCAATTTATATCCTCTTCTGTTATTATTTAAACTAATTTATTATTGTTATAAATATGTAACTCTGCGTTAGAATTAAGATTACTTTATATTTTGTAAAATTGGGCAATGCCCGTTAATAAATAAATAAATAAAATAAATATCTCGGTGTTTGCGGCCCTTTCGTTGAGAAGAGGAACATACAGTTCTTTAGCCACTCTCACTCATATCGACAATTCTATACAAAAATGACCATTGGTCAACGTTTTGTGTGTCTGCTACACGAATATTTGGACTGTTTTTCGTCCACGGCATTCACACCTGATTTTATGGTGTTGTAGAACTCTTTTATTTCCTGCATCCTCGAATTTGGGTCGACATCCGTCGTATGGTGCATGGATGAAAGGAGGTATTTTTTACGCATGCCAACGTACATAAGCTTAGTTTCCAACAAATTTTTCACTAGTTCAATTGAACTTGGTCCAGAAGATTAGTTTGCAAAGGCGAACAACTGCGCTTGTATTGGAATAGCCAGCCTCTTTTTTCATCAGTAAGGTCCCCCGAAGTATCGCTCCCTTTACCACTGGTATATATAGGTATTGTAGGCATAGTGAGTCCTGGCATCAGCTAAGCATTGCATTTCAGCCTCTGAAATCCACAAGCATCTCGTCTACAGTGATATTGGCGCCCAATGCAAAAGCAGCCTGAGAACTTTTGTTGAATTTTTCCAACATTCCTAATATGACAGCTGCTGCATGGACTTTCGCACGTTGCAACACGATTTTCTTATTAATTTTAAAAAGGAAATGATTTTAATTAAAACAAACATAACGCCGGAGAGTAATGTGTGAAATACCCGGCTCCAGGTGTGGAGTTCGTGAGCACTACCAGTTCTGCCAGCTGAACTGGAAAAGCTGCGGTGTTGTTAGGCACGTTTATTAAACAAGAAAACACAATATTAATTTACAGTTCGATCTATTGGCTTCTAGTTTTTTTTTAAATTTAAAACAGCAACAATCTTATAATGAAACTTAAAAACAAAGGAATGATCACAAAAAAGACTATTGAGTAATTAAGGATTATTGTACAATATGATGATTGTACTGAGACCAATTATGTTGGGTAAACTCGGTACTTTATGCCTTACACTTAAAAACTATATGCTCTACTATCCGAAGGGATTACTTTGGTTTTCTGAAGACTAATCAGATAAGTAAACCGAAACGTATGAATTAGTAGTCGCACCAATATTAAAAGCAATAATGATAATAATATCAATCAATAATTAAAGCAACAATAATTTATTATATCAATGGGCAAAAAGAAAAGAAGTGATAAGAGCTATCTTAAAGCTCGGCCAACAATGCTAAGTTTATGATAAATTAATAGGAACGATACCCCGTTAGATACGAAAGTCGTTGAACGCTGAAGAGGTTTTACTCCGCCCGCACGCTCAGCAGTGCCTCTGCTCTAAGGTCTCTGCGGCTCAAATCAAAAACCCGGTAGTGAAACCTGTCGTGAGACCGGTCGTGAAACCTTGTAATGGCTTCCGGTACCTATAGTAAAACCCTGTAGTAACCCAATACTAATTAGAGTAATTCCCCATATGCCCAAAACTAAAGTTACATTAAGGAAAAAGTTCAGATATAATAAGAACAAAAGGTAAAATATCGTATGGAATGCAATGCAACTGGTGGTCGATGTAAAAAAGTTAACAGAAATAAAAGAAATTAAATCATTAAATTAGTAAACAAAAAAACCTTTAGCAATATTTACAGATCTAAAGTTGGAGGACTGCCTGGAGGATCAACTGCCTCGGTTTTATAAAGTGAGCTCGGAAAGCCTCTAGAAATAATGGAAAATAACCTTCGGCGTCATGGCGACATGACGGAAGTAAACTCCCCGGCCATTCGGATCTCCGGGCGCTGGGTGGCCATGGGAGCCCTTCATTCCACATTTCACAGACAGCAAATATACAGAACCAATTTAGAATAGATTTCTGCAACATAAGAGGCCTAAATATAATCACAAATTCGGTACACCAATATCTACAAGCAAATAGACCACACATACTAGCCCTTACAAAAACACAAGTATGTTTTACAACAACAACAATAAACTACCCCTATCCTGGTTGCGACTTACACACCCGATTTAGATATAAGTTCGGAATATGCCTTTTTGTCCGAAGCAACCTTTCATGTCACCGCGAGGAAACACTCGAGCCGAACAACCTTAACGTCATGTGGCTCAAGTTCACCGCCAAGGGAGTAACCAAGTTTATAGGTCGTCTCTATCTAGGGCGAAAAGCAAAGCTTTTTTACAACACTAGCTACCACTTTTAACTCAATACAGGTCGATCACCCCAATGCAGAAATAATCGTTCTGGAAAACTTCAATGCCTACAACACCACTTGGCTCAAACATCACAACAAGACCGACAACGAAGGTACAGAAGCTGAAGAATTTGCCATCAGCTGCGGGCTTACTACTTGTAGATGAACCAATTTGAACCTCAGAGAGGGGTGAATTCGCCGCCCTCCTGCAGTACACGCCACCAATCCTGACCAGTACACAATTACAGTTGGTCCGCCATTAGGTACTTCCGACCGCAAACTTATTGCAACGGTTTGAGTCTACAGAAGGATCCACCATTGTCTCGCAAAATCTGGCAATAAAATTCTGCAAACTGAAAAGATCTAAAAGAGCTCTACCTAGATTTTCCTTGGCTCGACGTCTGCTTTGGCACTAGGGACCGGTCGGTCTGCTGCGAAGAGATTACGCAAGTTATCTCCACAGAAATTCCATCAAGTTACCGTCAAAAAGAAAGCTCTGGTTCGACAGAAGATGCGAAAGAGCTGTAGCTAGGAAACAGCAAGCTGCTGGCAGCAAAATCACTCACTCAAGTACCTCGAGAACAACAGAATAATTAGCTATGATCAATAAGGCTTTCGCAAAGGCAGCTCGGGGGGAGATATATTGGCCTATGTCACTGATATATTAAGTAGGGCAATAATTGAGAACTACGGAGAGTCTCGAGCGATTGCGTTGGATATTTTGAAGGCATTCGACAAAGTTTGGCATGACGGATTGCTCAACATACTGCCGTTTACCAACTCTGTTCTTCATCTACATTAATGACCTGCTGACCGAAACGAATAATACTGTTTACAGTTTTGCAGATGACAGTACCCTTGTCTCCCAATTTAGATCAGAAAAACCTTTACCAGCGACTGAGACTTATCATCGCAGACAGGAGCAGATTACAGCAATTAATCAAGACATGGAGAAAGTTCAAACTTGGGGTAAAAGAAATTTGGTCCAGTTCAATGCAGCAAAGACCGATCCAGCCACTTTTACCAAGAGGGGCAATACGGCGGGCCCTGACATCATTACGGCAGGATCGATCATTCCTTCATCCTCGTCAATCGGACTGCTGGGTGTCTCGGTCAATAGCAATATGTCCTGGCATGATCACGTTCCTAACATCGCAAAATCAGCCTCCCAGAAGCTTGGTGCGCTATTTCACAACAAATAACTGTATACATCGCAGCAGTTGCTCTTGCTCTACAAAGCGCAAATAAGACCGAGCTTAGAATACTGCTGACACATCTGGGGTGCCGCACCAAAGCACACCCTAAAGCTGCCGGATTCCATTCAAAAGAGAGCTGTGCGTCTTGTCGGCGACCAGGAGTTGACCCGGAATCTGGATAGTGTCTGCAACACCGCAGGCACGTGGCCGAGATGCGAAATGTCCCTGTTTTACAGATACTTTCACGGCAGATGTTCCCAGGATTTGGCAACGCCTGTCAGACAGTCACGACAGACGGCCAGAGCGCACCAGTTCGTCGTACAACTGAAAACACCTAGAAGATCGCTTTACAAGAACTGCTTTGTCTGGCGCACTGCAATCTGCATCACTGTGTAACTCACTCCCAGGACATTTGTTTCCCCCTAATTACAACCTACAACTATTCAAAAACCGTGTCAATCAACATCTTCGCACACGCACCGCTCGTCGAGCGCTATAGGATCTTCCTTTAGTGTGGGTGCCACTACCATAAAAAAATGTGCCAGCAGGCAGTATAAAAAATATAAGTTTCAGAAAAATCTTACCTTGTGTAGTATTAATATCCCGATAAATCCGTTGTGTCAAACACAAATTAGGGACAACCTCAAGACCCTCCAGAAGGATAGTATAACAGAAAATACTAAACGGTTGAGTCACCCACAACTACACTTCAGCAAAACATGTCCTCTCTTCCAGTAGGTATTTCTAGAAGAACGAAATCATCGGTTTCCATAAATTTTCATTTTTACAACTTTCAAGGAATTTAGAGAGAAAAAACATTAGTTCAAAAAAAAACGGCAGTGGCAAGAGATCGTATCGAAATTAAGAATTAGTCGGTATGCGGAATTATCTTAGGAGTACTAAGATAATAGACGAGAACTAAGCTTGGTAAAACGACTGCGGAAGCAACAACTAAAATGAGCTAAAATCAAATTTTTCAATAAACAATAGGACATATTCCTAAACGAAATAATAAACCTAAACCGAAAGTAGTATATGAATTTGACCGATCTAACGAGGATCAAAGGTAGATTATTAACTCAGTTCTTAGATACTGAACTGCAAGTAAATATAATTATTGTAATATAAATAAGCAAAATTAAACTAATAAGACAATATCTTATTTTAGTTGTTTGATAGATCCTAAACGAGCCAATAGGTTATATACTTCAAAATAATACAGTTACAAAGTGCTGGAGGACAACATAAGAAAAAGGATAGTCAGAATAGCCACTTACGGCCACAGTGTTAATAAAAGCTAATACATATTATGTATTAATTATCGTATGCACAATAATGAATTAATATGAATAAATGAATAATTATAATAACCGAAGGAGTTAATAATCAATAATTTATAACACAAAAAATAAAATCATTTGTAACTAAATATAGCATAAAAAATAAAATTTATAATCTTTTATAGTGGCAAAATCCGACTGGTACAACGTTCCTTTCCTTTGTCTCTAAGGGCTAAAAAAATCTGACCAAAAATATATATGTACTTTCGTTATTTGATTTAAATATAGACGTCAAGTGTAAAAGAAAAAGGAGATCATTTATTTTAATTTCAATAGTGTCTTTAAAGTCAGTGCGATTCTCATTAGGAGCCTTCTGTCTGTACTGCTGTAATTTCAGATTAGTGTAATGTACCGGAATTTCTAACAGGTCGGGCGTCCATTGGCTCTATATTTTCATCAGCTCTAAATACACCACGCATAGAAGGGAGTTTTAGAATGCTGTATCTGAGAGTGAAGACGTTCCGTGTAGGTTCAAGCGATGACCACATGTAATGATTTTTCCCATAATAATATTTTCTTACATGTTGAAATGTTTCCTCTTTCAAGTTTTCCTCGATTCTCTCTTCCATTATGTTTATAACATTTTCGACTCCCGCAGACTTACCGACTACATCGTCGGCCATTTCGCTTTCAAATTCAAGATCACTGATAATAAATTCATCCTCTTCGTCGTACCACGAGTTGCCATTTTTCAGAAAAGTTATAGAAAATACGATCCTGAATGGGTATCAAAAACGGCAACTTTTCTCTAATTTAACTGAACTCGTAGCACTTACCGTTTCGGAGATAGCAATAGTGGCACACGGTATTTAAGACACCCTGTATAGAAGTATCACAAAAATTATAACGAAGATTACTTTTTAGCGAACTAAAACTACTCTATTTGTTGACGAATAATCCATAGTAAAATGCATTACCTAACATATGACGAAATCATAGCTGATCTTGAACAGAAATACATTTTTTCGATGCTTTTCAAATATCATACTAAGTAAGCATGACATTGCAAATTCGAATACGAACCTGAGTTTATTGTAAATTCGGAGCCAGTCGAGTGCAAATATCGCAGATACTCCCATTGTAGGTTTCAGCGCCTCTTTTGAAAAATTAACCAAAATTGAATACGAATGCTGATTTTTATCCGTCGGTGATAAATTGAGTCTGGTTACTGAAACCTTGGTATTGTTATTTGCTTTCATCGGAAAGGTAAATCGTACTATCGATTTTCCGTAGTTAATAAGCGAATGTGTGCTTTATTGAACTCTGTATTTGCACAATGGCTCCCTGTTCATTTGTATAGGATATGCAATTTTGTGGCAGTTCTTTTTGTCTCGTTATGTTCGATAAATGCAACTTGATCTTTTGTGGATACAAAAGCTCTAAAACAATCAGTTTTTCCACTCTTTATTTAGCTATTCGTATAACATATCAATCAATCTATCGAAAATAAAACGTAAGTCTTACCTATGGTCGAGTGCCTGCAGTTCTGTGGAATGCGTTTCAAAGTAATAATTCCGAACATTTGGTTAAGACGAAGATGTTTATAACTTAGGTGTCAGATAGCGTCTGATTCAAGTGACAATCTATTTATATGAACGTTTAGTCATTTACAGATTAGTGTAGGAAAAGACTGATCTGATTGTCAACCAATATTTTAAATTTGTTACGATTATGTTTGAGTATTGTATTTTTTAAAGTTTACATTCTCCTGATTATAGAAAGATCAATTTTCTAATTCACTTCTGGCAATCTACTGAAAAAATGCACAAGAACAAAGACAGTCCTTTCCACTAGAATGTAGCGAAAGCAGCTCAAATGCGAAATACAAGCCGCAATAACATTGAAGAATATTCAGAATCATTTAATGCATAATTTATGTGGCTATCAAATTTCAAATTGTTTGCCATGATAAGAGTATTCGAAAATTATCAGGAAAAAGACATTTCGAATTCGCTAATCTCCGAAATAATATTGATAATCAGAAAAATATCAAATCTGTAATCTGTTAGACAAACAGGGAAATTGGAAGTGTCTCATATTAGCGAGAATGTTTGGGAGAAGTATGGGATTAGTATACACATAGCGCCCCTTTTTTACCTCCAAAGGCAAAGTTGAGTTGGCTAGATCAGTTTTGGATGAAAATATTACTTCAGAATTTTTCAAGAATACGGACGACGTTGGGTAAAATCGCACCAATAATCACAAAGAAATATCAGAAAACTCAGGTCCTGATAGTTATCAGTACCTTATTCATCAGAATGGATCATCTTTGGAAATTTCTGGTGTTCCTGATGCATATTAGACAATTCACCGAGAAGCCACACAAAAGCAGTTTCAACATTTCACAGGAATAAAGTGCGACAGATAAGGTAGTACATGGAGGTAATATGGTTCATAGAGTCAATCAAATGTTGAAGACAATAAGGACTGCAGTGTAAGTCGAATGCTTTTTATGTAAAATGAAGAGTTCAAAAATAAATAATATTCCGGCAGGCTTTTGTCTCTCATCTATTACCCTTACCCATTGCAGTCCACAGGGACGTTAAAGAGCTCTAAATATTCTTCAGACTACCCAACTCGGGAAGTGCAGTTCACAGGAACGTATTTCTAGAGGCATACCTGCCTAAAATGTACTAAAGTCGACTTTACGATAGATCTGTCAAAATTCTACGTCAAGTGACTTTTAAAGATAAACAGTTATAGAGCCTTAAGATGCTGAGTGAAATTAACATAAATTAAGAACCTTAAATAATTATCTCATGAAATAACCAAACCTAAACATAAGTAAGTTAAACACAACACCGCTCTTAAAGAACTTTATTATATTATAGGGACTAAGACCCATAAACAATTCAAACCATACCCCAACCGAAAGGGCATGCGTGTTTTAGTACTCGTGTATAGTGTAATGTCATTAAATCTCTGACCAATAGAGGTTGTTATTATTTTCTCATTAAGTCTGACCAATAGACGTTGATATTGTTTTACCAAAGTGCCTTCTTTATTATCT
>MU185601.1:107402-127356 GCA_016904865.1 Pissodes strobi | reverse complement strand
ATATATATATAGCATTTATTGTAAGGCGATCGAGACCGGTCGATACCGAAAACTGTAAAATGGCAAGTTCTCAGTTTTCCCCAGTGAAGACAATTTCCAAGTGTCTTTTATCAGTTAACGATAAGACAATTATTTTAAATTTGTACAATGCACGTAAACATCAACAGCTGAGTTCTGGTGTGGTTAAAATTGTTGAAATGTGTTCGCAAATGACAGGAGTCGGGCTAACATCTATCAGTATCAGTATCAGTATGGAAGGGGTGGCCCCTAGCGGGCCTTGCACTTAGGCCACCAATTGGACCCGTTGTGCCCCCAGCCCGCATTAGAGAACCTCCAGGATGCCGGTCCTCCTTAAGAAAGCCCGCATCTCCTTCAGGCTAACACGACGCACTGAATCTGGCTCGATCGACGTCACGCCAAAGATTCTGAATCTTGCCCACGCAAAGGCGGGGCATTCCGTAAGTAGATAGTATGGAGTCTCGTCGTCCTCCATGCACCATCTACGCTCCGCCTCCTCTGCAATTCTCAGCAGGGTCAGGTGCCGTCTAAGCCTACAGTGCCCGGTGTAGAATCCTACCAGGGCCCTGCACTCCTTCCTAGGTAGACACAACAGCCCCTTGGCGAGACTCTTCGCAGGCCCATGTATCATGAGCCTCGTCTGTCTCATCCCCGGAGCCGTCCGCCATACCTCCTCCGCCCGACTCTCCATCCAGGTCTCCAAAGCTCCTTCGCGGACACACTGGGCGATCCCCACACAGGGGTCAGGCCTCAAGTATCCGCGTGCGGAGCCTTCTCTGGCTAAGGCGTCGGCTGTCTCATTTCCCGGTACACCCGAGTGTCCCGGTACTCAGACCAGCGTAACCTTTTTTCGCTTTGCAAGTTCAATCAGCCAGCTTCTACACTCCCTTACCAACAGAGAGCGCGTACGGACCGACTTCAGCGCCATGAGTGCGGCCTTGCTGTCAGAGCAGAAGAAAATCCTCCTGCCACCGACATTGAGCCTTAACGACTCCCAGACCCCCAACATGATCGCAAAAATTTCCGCTTGGAAAACCGTAGTGTGCTCGCCAAGTGAGGCGTATAATTCCCGCCCCAGAGCCTCACAGTACGCACCTGCTCCGGACAGTGTTCCCATTCTGGACCCGTCTGTGAACCAGACTAGCCCATCCCAGGTTCCCATCCTTCCCTCCGTCCAGTCCTCCTTTGTAGAGAAGAGGAAGTTTAGCCCCTCGGGGAAGCCTATCTCAGGAACCATCGCGTCACCTGGCATACCCAGGATGGCTAGGTCCCCAGACAGGCCTCGCCATAGACCACAATGGCCCCAGCAGGAGCCATTGTCCCTCCACATCCCCACGTCAGCCAATCTCATGGCCGCCCTGGCTGCCTCGTGCCTCACCCGGTCCGTCAACGGGGGCAACCCCACCAGCACCTCCAGGGCCCTTGTGGGTGCCGTCCTCATAGCCCCGCAGAGGCATGCAAGTCGCTGTAATTTGTCCAGCACTAGTCTGGACGCCATTTTCATGGATCCTGGCCACCAAACAACCGATCCGTGCATGAGCATCGGAGCGATCATCGTCCTGTATATCCATAGCATAGTTTTAGGCCCAAGTTCCCAGGTCCCTCCCAGCGCCCTACGGCAAGCCCACAGGGCACTGAGCGCCGCCGCGGTCTTGAGCCGAATGTGTTCCTGAAAGGTCAGTTTCGAGTCCAACCAGACAGCCAGATACTTGACGCATTTCTTCGCCACAAGAGGGGTCCCTGCCAACGCGATATTGGGAGAGACCTCCAACTTCCTTTTTCTGGTAAAGATGACCATCTCTACCTTGCTGGGATTCGCTCTGAGTTCGTTATCCCTACACCACTGTGAGAACCTTGTCAGTGCTTCCTCCAGAAGCCTCTGCAATATTCCCACCTCGGTACCTTGTGCCATAATCACGACGTCGTCTGCATAGGCCTGTGCATAGACCCCATGCTCTACTCTCAGGATACGTACGATCTCGTCCACCACTAGGCACCACAGGAGGGGGGACAGAACCCCCCCCCCCTCCCCTGAGGACATCCCCGCGATGACTCAACCCTAACCACCTCATCTTCCAGCCTAGCCTCGACTCTCCGCCCAGTGAGCATGTAGCGGATCCAGCTCGTTATGACCGGACCCACCACCATTCGCTCCACCGATCGGCAGATCGAGCCCACGGCTGTGTTATTGAAGGCTCCTTCAATATCCGCAAACACGCACACTGATAGCCGTCCGCCTCCCAGCCCCTCCTCCAGCCTGGATACCAGGTGGTGAAGAGCCGAGTCCACCGACCTGCCCGTTCGATATGCGTGCTGTTCCGGACTCAGAGGGGCTCTTAGAGCCACCCACTCCCTAAGGTATCGGTCCACCAGCCTCTCTAGTGTCTTCATCAAGAAGCTGGTGAGACAAATAGGTCGATACGATTTCGTATCGGTATAGTCGTTCCTTCCCGCTTTGGGAATGAACACCACTCTGCTGTGCCTCCAGGGCTCCGGCACGTACCCGTGTGCGATAGAAGCCCTGAAAAGGTCCATTAGCGGCGTGCTAAGAAGTCCTCCGTCACGCTGCAACAGCGCAGGAAAGACCCCATCCTCACCTGCCGCCTTAAACGGGGCGAAGGTCTCGATCGCCCACCTTAGCCTATTGCAGGTGACCATCTTTTTGGCAGTTCCATAGTCAGCTCTAATGCTGAACACGGCCCCGCCATCACCTCCCCGGCCCATGGCTGTTGAGCCTGGGAAGTGTGTGGTCAGTAGCTGGTGCAGAGTATCCGCCGGTGACGACGTATATCCTCCACCTGGCTTACGGACACTGCCCAATTTGACGGGTGGATCTCTTGACAGCACCTTGCAGAGCCTAGCAGCGGCCGGGGCTTGGAATACCCCTCCACAGTAGGCCCTCCAGGCACTCCTTCGCGATCCTCTCAGCTCTCTTTTGTACTGTCCCCGGGCCTCTTTATATAGGTCCCAGTCAGTATCCACCCCGCTGTGTCTAGCCCTATTAAAGAGCCTCCTCAGCTGTGTCCTAAGGTTCTCCAGAGTGGAATTCCACCAAGGAGTTTTCCCTTTACTGTGCTTAGTCACGGGGCAGCTGCTTGCGAAAGCCCCGGCCATCGATGATCCTATCCACCTTGCGGCGTCATCCAGCTCATCGGAGGCCCGGTACTTCCTCGGCATGTCCCTTAGACGCCAACTTAGCTCCTCCCTATAGAGGTCCCAGTTGGTTGCTTTGGGGTTCCTAACTTCCTCAGCTCTCGCTGAGGAAGGGCCCAGTTCTATATTAATGTATCTGTGGTCCGACATCGAGTCTTCCAAACTACTAACCCAAACTAACCCCATTTCGTAATATCCGGGAACAAATCCCTGGTGCACAGAGTCAAGTCTATGACCGAGCTTCGTCCCGTAGTGAAGTAGTGAAGAACATCTATCTATATATAAGATTTTACGTGAATCAACAAGTGGCTGTATAAATGCTCCAAAACACCATCTGGAAGGAGAGAGATTGTTATGGATGGAAATGAAAAACGAGGAAACAGAAGGGCAGTTCATTAGTTTTATTTAAACAAGGAAATGCCTACGTTAGATAAAAATTCATGCCACACTCACAAACGACGAAATGTTTTCTCAAATAAGTAGAGACAAATTATTGAAAGAAATCAATCTTGAATGGGATACACAAAACAGAAAATAACTTTTAGTAGAAAAAGATAAAATTATTTGCTGGAGAAGTAAGTACCTAAGAATGATAAAAGGTTTTTTTTTATGGCAGTGGCACACACATTAAGCTCGACGAGCGGTGTGTGTGCGAAGATGTTGAATGACACGGTTTTTGAACAGTTATAAGTTGTAATTAGGGGGAAACAGATGTCCTGGGAGTGACTTCCACAGTGATGTAGTGCGCCAGACAAAGGAGTTCTTGTAAATATTCTAGGTGTTTCCAGTTGAACGACGAACTGGTGCGCTCTTGCCGTCTGTCGTGAGTGTCTAACAGGCGTTGCCAGGGGTGGGATGAGGCGGGCCAAATCTTGGGAACATCTGCCGTGAAAGTATCTGTAGAACAGAGAAACATTACTATCGTAATGAAAACCCAAACATATTTTATTTGGACGAAACATGGGTAAATGATGGGCATACAGTAAACAAGATGTGGCATGACAAAAATATAAAAAGTTTCCGACAAGCTGCGTTGGAGGGCTAGTCTACAGGAATCAAACCGCCATCTGGAAAAGGCAGCAGATTAATTGTGGTCCCTATTGATAGTGTAAATGGGTTCGTAGAAGGGAGCCTGTTAATATTTAAGTCGAAACACATTGGAGATTACCATGAAGACATAAACGCAGATGTATTTGTAGACTACTTTCAGCAAATGTTAGATCTAATACCCCCAGAATCTATTATAGTGCTTGATAATGCAACCTGCCATTCCAGAAAACAGAAAAAATACCAACAAGTGCTTGGCGAAAAGCGGACATAAAACAGTGGCTTTTGAAAAAAAAAATCAATTTTGTAGAAGACATGGTCAAAAATTGAATACAGCAAACATGGAAAAGCACAAATATACAGGATATATGGTCGAC
This sequence comes from Pissodes strobi, assembly GCA_016904865.1. Taxonomy (NCBI): domain Eukaryota; kingdom Metazoa; phylum Arthropoda; class Insecta; order Coleoptera; family Curculionidae; genus Pissodes; species Pissodes strobi. The sequence continues at coordinate 122,761 of MU185601.1, read as the reverse complement.
GAAATGGCAAACAAACGTGGTATTGTTGTACTTCGACTTCCGCCCTACCACTGTGAGCTAAATCCCGTAGAGTTAGATTGGGCGCAAGTAAAAAATGTTGTTGCCACCAGAAATCCTACCTAGAAAATAAAGGATGTTGAGGTACTCTTTCACGACGCTATTAAATATGTTGATGGAGATAAATGACGAAAGTGTGTAGAGCATGTAATAAACGAGTAAAAAGAATGTGGCAGCTTGACAATATGGCTGATGAAACAGTAGATTACGTGTGGGTGAGAGTGACAACTCAACCGATTGTTCAGATGACTATTTGTAGTTTTTTTAATTGAATATATTATTTGTATTATCGTATTATTATAGTATTATCGTGTGTATTATTGTATATTAAAATATTGCATATATTTTAGTTTTTCTAATTATTCTCTATATTTTTAAATCTTGAATAATTATTATTCATCTGTTTATTTGTCTTGTTTCAGAAAGACCATTACACCTATACTTTCTTAATGCCGATGTATTTCTATAGCCACAAAATATCCGCTTTTATATTGGAAAACATTTCCAGAGACTCTATTGACTACTGCTCAAATATCTGTAAGGTTCGTATTTCTTTCATATGTAAATGAAGTATATTGTATATTTCATGGTGTACCGTATTTAGGTGTGTCAAGCCTAATTGTATATATGTAGTAAATCGAATTATGTAGCTTTACGATTCAGTTTTGGCCTCGGTATACTTTTAACTTTAAGATTCGACAATAATTTACAACTTCGCAGCATTTCCAGGGTGTTCTGTTCACCCTTCTTTTTTCCTATGCCACTCTTATTGTACTAGCAATATTACTCTCAAACAACGATCCAGATGATTATCCATGTTCATCAAATCTAGACGTTACAAATTTTTGACGTGGACTAATTTAACACTATCTCTTCAGGCAAGTGAATTGGAGAAACAAGTCCAATTAGCTACTTTTTAGCTGAACTCTATACTAATCACCTACTGTAATCTAAATCATAAACACCTAACAGTTTAAATAGTGTCATAACGGGCTAGTCCGTAAAATGATAGCGGGCTAGCTCGTTAAGAAGTTTTGCCTAACAGTAAAAACTCTATTAACTAATAACGGGCCGGCTCGTAAAAATTATAATGGGCTAGCCGGTTTCAATTTTAGGGTTCACCCATAGTGTTATTTTCGGAAAGATAATTTTGAAAAAGTTACAATGCGATCTTTTTTTCATCGTATTATTAATAATGTATTATGTTCTACAAAGCACAGCTTTTAATCATAGAATATCCATCATATTATGTGCAAAAGTGCAGCAATTTGAAAAAAATATATCCTTCTTAAACCTAAAATGCTTGCAGTTTTAAAAGACGTTTACTCTCTCCCCTTTCGTATAAGTGGCTATCCAAAGGGCTGATTCTTCATGTTTTTATGAGGAAAGGCACTTTTGTATCCAATTTTGTGACCGGATTTGCTTTTATATATTTTTACTGGCGCTGGCGCTTGATATTTGGTTAAACGAGTTATTACAGCAATAAAACTGATAAGGTTTTCAAAGGGGATATTTTGAGGACAAAATAAGATAGTTTGGTCTCGGCCTTTGAAAGGTTTTAGTATAATATTCATGCAGCGCCTAAAGGAGCAGTTATTAAAAAAGTTCATTGAGCTTCATCTTATAAATGTATACGGTGCGTTACGGGTTTCTAAGATATTTCGGAGACTTATAAGGATGTGATTTTTCTCAAAAATAGATACCTATCTTAAAGACATCAAAATAAATAATTTTTAGCATGCTAAAAATTACCTTCGTCTTGCTTTAATTTCTTTGGGGTTCTTATAAGTGATACAGCGTACTACGAATTGGAGTAGAAGTAAGAAATAAATGTATCGTATGACATTAAGAATATCAGTTTAGTTGAATAATTAGAATTTTTTGAGAATTATTTAAATTTTTCCAATATATGAGAAAAGAAGTTTATTTTGTCAATACCGCGTTTCCCTTTCAGCAAAACGTTTCTACATGTTTGATTACAATAATCTTAGGAGCTCTAAATAGTGTATCTCTCATATGTCACCAAAATTTTTCATAAGGTACTTCCTCTACCATATTGTTCCCTTATTCAAAAGAACAATTTGTTTTAATCGAATAAGTTAGATTGATAAGATGAATTTAATTTCCTTATAATTATTCAAAGTCAAGAAAGAACAAAATTGCTTGTAGAAAAAGTTCCGTTCCTTTAAAAAATCTCGTAGAAGAACTACCGCTACATGAGTATAAATTTTACAGTTGCGCAATTTTCTCCCAATTAACAAAAAATTCTGGATTTCCTACCGCTTTCCTATGCATTAATTCGAATTTATAGCATTTTATATATTTTTTTAAATATTATATTATGAATGGATTCTGCATCTACTAAAATTCTATTATGAAGAAACTCTTTGTTTCGTAAAGAATGAAGCATTTAAATTAAAAAATATTATTTTATAATATACCATACAGAGCGGTCTAATAGTGCGACTAAACATAATTGCTTTTAAATTAAATTAAAGAAAAAATAAAACACATGAGATATACAGGCAACCAAAATACACATTATACAATTAATTTAATTTATACAAGGTTTACCAAAAATTCAGTTTTTTAAATGAGACACCTAATATTTTGCTATAGATTATTGGCAGTCTTGTCTATTATTGATAGTACCTAAACTGAAATGATTTGAGACACAAACGTTTTTTTGTATAATGTGGTTTGAAATATCTGTAATACCATCTTTATACCGCATAAATCAAAACTAAAACTATCCTTTGCACACGGGCCACTACGTTGGCGCTTCCATGGTGGCTACATCGCACTAGCACGGTATAAATAAATATATACGGTAGGTCACTCGAGACAAATTTCCAATTTCACCGACAGTTTTTAGCTTCGAAGCGAATCCTGATCAATCTGGCAACCGATGGCTCCGCTACGAGGGAGAATCTACGGTCATCTTGTGTACTGTTGGGTCGCGTTGAAATAAATAATTATTAAGATCGCTACAATGACGAGATATTGTTGTGCGGATAATATAATTGTAATACAAAAGATGATGTCCCAAAGACCCTATCAGGTAAGATTTATAAAGACAGTTCTCTGATTAGATATTAGATATGCATGCAGTTTTTTAATTACACGTATAATCGGTTTAACAAATATGTCTTTATTAAAATTACGTACGACAAAAATAAAATGCCCGTCGCCACTAGCTTGAGCAAAAAACCGTTTATATTTTAATAATTGCGAATTTTTCACATGCCCTTTTGTGTTTTTAAAGCCACTCTTATATTTTAACATTGAAAATGTTTCTATTATCCTAGTATAGAGCCTTAAATCGCGAAAAAGTGCATTTGCCACATGACATCATACGCATGAGAGATCGTGTTAGTTTACTTAAACTTAAATTTGATCATAAGGTATCGGAATCGGTTCAAATGACTAAAATAAATTGGAGCTGTAACTAACCGAAAGTTGATTGAATGACTAACCAAAACTCGCCAAAAGTAACCAAAACGGGCTAAAACGTCCCGGTATAGGTTATAAAAATTAAAGTAAATTAAAACTGACCAAAACGAACGGAATTTTAACGACTAACCAAAACTAACCAAAAACATTAAATTTTATTATAACGTATCGGAACCGATTCAAATGACTAAAATAAATTTGAGCTAACTGAAACTACCCGAAAGTTGATTGAAAAACTAACCAAAAGTAACTAAAAGCACCAAAAAGAGCTAAAACGTATGGGAACAGATTAAAAACACTAAAGTAAGTTGAAACTAACCCAAATTAAACTAATTTTGGCGACTGACATAACTTAACCAAAAACATTTAAATTGGTTACACTGTTTTCGGTTCAAATGAGTAAAGTGAATTGGACCTAACTGAAAGTAACCGAAAGCTGATTGAATGACTAACGAAAAGTAACTAAAAGCACCGAAACCGGCTGAGACGTATCGTAATAGATTAAAAATATTGGAGCAAGATAAAATTAACCCAAATTAATCGAATTTTGGCTACTAACCTAGACTAACCAAAAACAGCAAAATTCGGTAATAACGTATCGCAACCGGTTCAAAAAACTTTAAGGTCGCGTCACGACACGGAAATTTTTCCTGAACGTCACGAGACGGTTTATGAAAAATTGGCTATAACGTTTCGACCTTGAAAAATCACTCGGATGAAACCACAGAGGTATTCATTTGAACCGGCTCCGATACGTTATAATAAAATTTAATACTTTTGATTAGTTTTGGTTAGCCGCGAAAATTCGGTTTATTTTGGTTAGGTTTAACTTACTTTAATTTGTGTAACCTATTCCGATACATTTTCAAATTCAAATTCAAATAATTTATTCATGTTAATGTTCACAAGGTAAACTTGCATAAGGCAATGGAATAGGTAGCATATAAATCTAAAAGTAGTATAATCATATAAAAGATTAAATCACAATTTTAGTTTTACAAAAAGTACATTTGGAACAAAATAATCACTATTAACAAAGACTAGGTCATACGTTAAAAAGTTGCACATCACAGTTTAAAAATTCTTCAAAGGTATAAAATACATTTTGTGTTAACACTTTTAATCTTATTTTTAAAATTCAACAAAGAAAGTTCTTTGGTAATTTATTATAAGATTTTGGTCCCCAGTACCTCGGGTCAGTCTGACACCATCCCAGTCTTTGATATGGAATAGGTAAGTTGTCTCTGTTCCGAGTGTCATAGTCATGAAAGCCCCAAAATTATTCTTATAGCCCTACTTTGTAAAGTGAAAATTCTAGCGGCTTGAGAAGAGTTACCCCAAGCAAGGATGGCATAAGATAAATGGGTGTGGAAGACAGAAAAGTATGCTATTTTTAACATATTTAAAGAAATGTTATTTTTTATTTTTCGAAGTAAATATATATTTTTAGATAGTCTTTTGGCTAGCATATCAACATGACTGTCCCATAGAAGCCCTGGATCTAAGTAAACTCCCAAGTATTTGACCATATTATCATCTGGATTTACATCCTCCAGGTCACGTAAAGAGAAAACAAGGGTTTTAATTTTTTGATGATTTATTTGTTCTAAACCAATCCTCTGCTAGTAAGCGAAAATTCTGCGAGGCCTGGAGTGATGCTTCTAAAGTATCAGCCTTACTAGTGATTGTGGTGTCATCAGCAAAAAGGCTAAATTCAGAGACTGTAGTAATTGACGGGAGGTCATTAATGTATATTAGGAACAAAATTGGTCCCAACATTGACTCTTGTGGTACTCCTGTAGTTACTTGCCCCTTTGCTGATGCAACCCCATTCACCCTGACAATTTGACATCTGTTTTCTAGATATGATTTCAGTAATTTGATACTGTTCTCATGAATTCCATAGTATGGCAATTTATCAATAATAATTTGATGGTCCATACAATCGAAGGCTTTACTTAAATCACATGATAGAACAGTATTGTATTTTTCTCATCGAAACCGTCCATGATAAATGAAATCAAATCTAAGATGCCTGAGACTGTACTTTTATCTTTTCTGAATCCGAATTGACATTTATTAAAAAGATCATTATTTTCAAAGAAACTTGTCAGTTGTTTTGGCCATACATTTTTCGATTATTTTTGATACTATGGGAAGTCGGGATATCGGCTTATAATTTTATGGGTTTTCAGGGTCATCTTTCTTATAAAGGGTTTTTCAATTGGGACGGGTCGAAGTAGGCAGCCTGAGGCGGCCATGTTGTTTTGGCATGGTTTGTTTAAATTGTTGCCTATTATTGAGTCACTGATGCCAAATCATCATGGCAAGTTACACGATTGAGCAGTACGTCCAAATGACAAAACTTTATCATCAAAATGAGAACCCCAATTTTGGCCGAAAAATCATCTTTAGCGATGAGGCACATTTTTGGATGAATGGCTATCTAAATAAGAAAATTGCCATATGGACGACGCCAGCCCACACGAGGTTCACTAGGTGGCAATACATCCATAAAAAGATACCGGTTGGTGTGGATTTTGGAGCGGCGGCGGCCGGTCCGTACTTATTCGAAAACCACGTTGGTGAGGCCATCACCATCAGCGGCGACCGCTACAGAATGATGATATCCGATTTCCTTTGGCCCAGATTGAACAATATGGACATGAACGACATGTGGTTCCCGCAGCACGGCGCTACGTGCCACACAGCAGCCGCCACGATGAACATTCTGCGTGAACAATTTGAGGGTAAGATTATCTCTCTCAGAGGTGACGTGAATTGGCCACCAAGATAGTGAGATTGACCCAGTTAGACTATTTCTTGTGGGGTTTTCTGAAGTCGCAGGTCTATGCCAATAAGCCGCAATCGACCGATACCCTTAAAGTCAACATAACCCAGGCCATCGCTCAAATTCAGCCCTACCTGTGCGGCATAGTCATTGAAAATTGGACCACTCGGATCCGTGCCACCGTGAGAAGCCGCGGCGGACATTTGAACGATGTCATATTCCATACATAATGGCATACATAGGTCTTTTAAATAAAAATAGAATTTCGTTAAATCCTTACACACAGCTTGTTTTATTCCATTTCAACATCGACCAGCCCTTATTGAAAAACCCTTTATAAAGGAATGGCAATTGCCCGCTTAAGAACATCTGGAAATACTCCTTTCTTAAGACATATGTTTACTAATTTGGTTAAGGGTATTATAATAGTATTTTTTATTGATTTTATTAGGCGAGAGTTCAAATTGTAAATATCACGAGTGTTTTTATTATTAAGATTGCCTATAACATCCCTAACCTCATTAAATGTTACCTCTATAAAATGAAATTTTGTATTTGGTTTATCTATTTTCATCCTTGCCACATAGTCATTTGCACTGATTTGCGATGGTGCAATGTTTAGCACGTTTTGGTGCTTTTGCTTACTTTTGGTTGGTCACTCAATCAACTGTCAGTTAGATTCAGTTAGTTTAAATTTATTTTAGTCATTTGTACCGTTTCCGATACGTTATAACCAATTTTAATGCTTTTGGTTAGTGGCTAATATTCAGTTAATTTGGGTTATTTTTACCTTACTTTAATATTTTTAATCTGTTCCGATACGTTTTTCACTTTTGGTGTTTTTTGTTACTTTTGGTTAGTCGTTCAATCAACTTTCAGTTAATTTCAATTAGTTTAATTTTGTCATTTAAACCGGTGCCGGTAGGTTATAAACAATTTTATTGTTTTTGGTTAATTTTGGTTAGTCGCCAAAATTCAGTTAATTTGGGTTAGTTTTAACTTACTTTAATATTTTAAACTACTCCGATACGCTGTAGCACTTTTTGGTGCTTTTGCTTAACTTTGGTTAGTTGCTCAATAAACTTTCAGTTAATTTCAGTTAGTTTTAATTTATTTTAGTCACTTGAACCGACTCTGATACTTTATAATCAAATTTAATGCTTTCGATTAATTTTGGTTTACCATACCATCTACTTACGGAATGTCCCGCTTTCGCTTGGGCAAGATACAGAATCTTTGGCGTAACGTCGATCGAGCCAGATTCAGTGCGTCGTGTTAGTCTGAAGGAGATGCGGGCTTTCTTAAGGAGGACCGGCATCCTGGAGGTTCTCTAATGCGGGCTGGGGGCACAACGGGCCCAATTGGTGGCCTAAATGCAAGGCCCGCTAGGGGCCACCCCTTCTGATACTGATACTGATGATACTGATAGTTTTGGTTAGTCGCCAAAAATCGGTTCATTTAAGTTAATTTTAACTTACTTTAATATTTTTAATTTGTCCCGATACGGTTTAGTCATTTTTGGTGCTTTTGATTAGTTTGTTGTTCAATCAACTTTCGGTTAGTTTCAGTTAGTTCCAATTTATTTTAGTAATTTGAACCGGATCCGATACGTTATAACAAATTTTAATGTATTTCGTTAGTTTTGGTTAGCCGCAAAAGTTTGGTTAATTGGGTTACTTTTAACTTACTTTAATTTTTTTAATCTGTTCCGATACATTTTAATCTTTTTTTGTGCTTTTGGTTACTTTTGGTTAGTTTGGGTTAGTAGTTCAATCAACTTTCGGTTAGTTTCAGCTAGTTTTAATTTATTTTCGTCATTTGAACATATTCCGTCTGCATAAACACTAATCCAAACTAACATGATCTCTCACGCTTATGACGTGTGGCAATGTAGCATGCACTTGCTCCATAACAGGAAAACAGAAACATTTTCAATGCTAAAAGTACTACGGCAGACGTAGCGCGATGAGAGAAATTCTCACAAATGCAGCCACTTGAGAAATGCACCCGATTAATTGGCCATGTTAAAGAAGACGCCAAATAAGTCAGCTAGAGTGCAGGACAGCTCCGCTCGCAAAGCCATCTCCGAAAACTGACGATTTCGCAGAAAATTGTTAGAGAAATACTCGTAGCGCGAGTAATGCAGTGTTAAGACCTTTAAGAAGCTATAAATGTAGTTTACTAGCTTAATATGTCATTTTTTATATTTAAATTCCCACAATATTTGTCAGATATTTTGAACCTTCTGCTTTATACATGTTACACACTAAAGCGGAGTTTTATCCGAATACCGAAACAGAATTATTGCACTCGACGCGCGTTTCGCTAACCATGTTAGCATCATCAGGAAATGATTAAAACTCAGTTTTAACCATATCCTGATGATGCTAACATGGTTAGTTTGGGTTAGTTAGTTAGAAACGCGCGTCGAGTACAATAATTCCGTTTCGGTATTGTGGATAAAACTCCGTTTTAGTGCATGTTGCCGAAGGTTCCAAATCCCAACATAGTTAAGTTACAAACTGCCAAATAAATTATTTTCATTTATATTACCTTTATTTATAATGGTTTTGAATTTAGTTGCTATTTTGTATAACTTTGTTACATGGTTTTATTCATTTGAATCACGTATTAAAAATTACCTTAATCGCTCTTTGAAATTTCATGTATCAAATAATAGCCGAGGAAATAATTTTGCATCAGCTAATACTTTTTGAATCTCCCCTCACAGACTGCTCGCTGCTGCAGGTAGAGTAAAAAACTAATTTTTTACCGTGCTGCGGCTTTTGCATTTGATCCAAAAACATCAAACGATTTTTGCTGAGTGAATCTACTCGATATTATTTGTACTCTGGCGCTAGCATTGATGAAATTGGAGCACCTCACACTGAGCATTTGTGGTGCGACTGATCGCGCTTCCAAGAATGAACTCTGCAAGCTAAGAAACGTCTAGCTGCACCAGAATAGATCTAGATTGCAAAGCTTCGCGCATGCTCAAGTTTTGACACACATTTGGCAAAAGGCTTTCAATTTTCGGTGAAGGGCTTTCAGTGAGTCTGGTGGTGCAGTGGTTAACGCTGTGCTTGAGATATGGCGGTCGGCTTGACTACTCACACATGTTTATGTTGCAGGGCTCCTACACAGTTAGGATAATTTATCCATTCAAAGACTTCTGCAATTCATTTCCACTGTTTAGCAGTGACCACAGGAATATAGACGCTTTTCATTGATATCCAGATTTATTTGGTAACTTCTTCCCTATAGAGGTTTGCCCCACACGAGAGTAGATGTGAAGTTGTGTCAGTGTAGCACTAATTCCCAAACAACTGAAAACAAAACCAGCTAGGTTAAGGTTAGATAAAACCTTTCATGTACAGAATTCCTTAGGGATATCATGATTGTTTTCTAATAAAACGCAAAAAAAAGTAAAATAAATTAAGTCGCGTTTGGCTCTATAAACTCAAAAATACCCCTGCAAAGTAGGCAAAAACTCGAGTCCTTTTTTTGAACTCAAAAAAATCTTGGTTTGATAGTTTGGTATTTTTTACATTACTCCTCACCCCTAAAAAATGCATATTTTAAAAAATGAACCATTTCAGCGTGAAACATCCACTATGCACTTAACACAAACACACACATATTATTGGTTGACTAATTTCATTTTTCAGGCAGACTGCGACTGCTCCAGAGAAAATTTAAAAGTTACGGGATTGCTACCGCAGATAGTGCCAGCGTCTTTCCAAGCTCAAAAGTGGGTCTGCTACATCAAGGAAGAATCCATACGTATAGTATCCGCAACTAGCCTTTTTGAGCCCAATTATGAAAGGTAGAACACCTCAAACAGCATGAGCGATGCTCCTTTGGATGAAGCGCCAAAAAACCCAACGGAAACATTGCCCGGTACGTCCGATTCACTAGTACTGTCAGCAAAAGAAGGAAAACAGACACTGTTTCCAAAGATGTACATCACAATCTGTATGTTTTGCAAACAGGATTCAAAAAAGGGATGAAAGGGAAGCTGCAGCCGAAGATGATTGCGACCGCCTTTTTTTGCTGTGCCTGTTGATTCCTCTAAAACAAATACCTGAACATATGCGTTGTTCAGTGAAAACGGATATGACGGAAGTTATTAATTGCGCTCACTTTATGGCACCAGGCTCAGCACTGGTACCTTCAGGTCCTTCTTATTTAGACACACACACCACGAAATGTCGCCTTTTAATCAACAGCTAGTGCCATTTCCACAACAGCAGCAACAGATGTATCAACAGGATTCAACACAAAGTCGATACATTGCACTACATGAATTTCCACAACAGCAGCAACTTGTGCATCAATAGCAGTCAACACATTTCACTACATGATCATCAGACACGTAACTTTTCTATGGATGTTACCTCTCCACAATCATCCAGCACTGACATATCTGCCCACTCGGAAAATGATGAATATATAAAATACATGCTACGTCAAAAGCGATCTTATCGTACGGGTCCAAAGGTCACAATTTTCAGTAAAAACTTCTTTCGTGGCAGATTTTGCGTGTAAAATCTGTCAAAGGAATGACATTTAATGGAAAATGTGACCTACATTTTAGCGCTAATAGTCTAATTTTAAGTAAAATTATTTTATTTATTCTGACATTACTTGTCACAAATACTTCAAAATTAGCTGCCTATCCAATTACAACAAAGCATACAAACACATTTCCATAGCAACGCTTGATGAATATTAGGTAAATACCTGTCTTGTTTGTCTTGCAAGCTTGACGTTTGCTTTCATTTGAATACAAAATGTATTATGACATGATTTTGGATACGTAAAATTATAATAATTTTATGTTTATGTCTTGATTTCAGAGAGGTATTATGAAAGATATCGTTCATTACACGTCCATAAATAGTATATTATTTTATATGGAGGAAAAGTGATACTTTTCATGGCGCGCTCGTGTAATAGAGAGCAAGCCATGAAAAGTAACTTTTCCTCCAAATAAAATATGCTGTTTTTTCTTCAAATGTCGACAAATTAATGCAAAAACATATCTTTTTAATAGTAATAATATCTAATTATTATTAAAGATAAGTGGGTCCGCAAGGCGGCTTAGACCGGTGTCGGTGAATAAGGCACAGGTTGTTGCTATAGTAATGTAACATAAAGCTGTCAGTGGACACTGTCAACAATAATTATTTTTTTAAGATGGCGTCTCCCATTGCGTTTTAATTCCGTATTGATAAGCAGTTATTGAGTAAGTTCGATTAAATAATAACCAATTTGTTCCTAAATTAGTGATTTTTAGAAATGCAGTCACAAATTGGGCATACAAATTGTAGTTTAATAAATCTTGAGTTGTTGACGCTTATTTTGTTGTCTGTTTGTATTGTACCTATGTTGCTATGACAACACTTTTACCTCCGCCGGCGGAAAAGTGAAAAGTAAAGCTCCGGCGGAGGAAAAACGAAACTTCACGGCCGCCTACACAGTCGAGTAATGACGGATTTACTGACGTTTGAAGAAAAAAGCTTTTCCTGTGCTTGCACGACTTCCGGTGTTCGGCTACGCCTCACACCAGAAACGGTCGTGCGCACACCGGAAAAGCCTAATTTCCAGACTGGTAATGAAATATACTATTCTGTTTCTCTCTAACAGATTATGTTCTTATGAAATGTGCCAATAATGTGATTTTTTCGAGTAAGTGACGCATCTATAATTTATTACTAGACAACTCGTACCTTGAAAATCTTAAAATAAACTACTTTTCACAACAGACAATAATACCGTAACGGACAATGACGTAAACGAAAATTCTAATTCAAGCCAAGTCAAACACTATTTTCATTTTCCCTATGTCAAGAATTTAATGCCTAAAATAAGTAATATTTCATTATAGAAAATATCATCGTAGCTAATAAAGCCCTCTAATCAACATCTTTAGTTTTCACTCATTTGAAAGATAAATCAAAAAATCAGGTAAAATCCCATGTAGTGTACGAAATTGGATGGCAAAACTGTGATAGCTACTCAAGTAGTAATGGGGTTAGTGCAACATTGTTTGTGCATAGGACTAACTTTAATAAGCGAGAATTATTTATTATTAGACGAAAATAAGATACATTTGATTGGAACACTGAGTGGATACAAAAATAAGCCTTCTACACTAACCGTGCTAATTTGTGCATCGATGTCTCAGATCAAGTATTGCAAGGTGGAGATGAAATCCTACCTAGTACTAGAGTATTATCAATTCAGTGAACCATCCTAATGTATCTTTAGATAAAAAATGGACTAGATGACTCGAAAGCCTTGTTGAAGGTTTTTCCACAAGCGATGAGAATAATCTTACTCAGTAAACCTATACACATCTATTGTAAGAACAAAATAAGACAGGTTGAGGCGTGGTTTGCTTCAACAGTTATTCAAAAAAAAATACGGAAGAGCGTATATTTCTGACACAACAACGTTAATAGTATATTAACCATTAAAAATTTACTGACCGTGATGCTTATACTCATTTTTACACGTTCAAATACTTCGAATAATTAATTAATTTCTAGGTAAATTCATAAAAATAATAAAAAATGGATACAAAAAAATCTTGGCAATCAAATCGATTTTCTGCAGATCAATCCAACGGCAGAAATTGTCATTGTAGGAGACTTTAACGTCCATAACATCGACTGGTTAAAATACTCCAACAAAAACGACGGTGAATGAACAGAAACACCCTTTTGCTATAAGTCACAGACTTACTCAGCTGATTGACGAACCTACCAGGATCCCTAAGCGTCAAGAAGACTTTGCTAGTCCTGGATCTATTCTTAACAACTAATCCTTACCTTTACAAAGTAACTGGCCAGCCTCCGTTCGGCTCATTAGACCACAATCTTATCTCCGCAACCTGTGAGCTTGCTATCAAAATAAAGGAGCCACAGGTTCCCTTAATTGGCACTACAAATCTGTAAAGTGGCATGATCTTCGCGAGTTTTACCTTTTTTTCTCTTGGAAAGATGTCTGCTTTAGGAATCAAATCACCCCTGAATCTGTTGATGAGATAACTCAAGTTATCCTAGCTGGTATGGAAGCTTTCATCCCCTCTCCTATGAAACGTAGCTCCAACAGTAAATCATGGTTTGTGTTAGCTAAAAATACCGGCCGTTGCAAATGGCGCCGAGATCCGAAAATCTAAAATATTCATCAGGACAAGAAACCAGTATAAGCGGCCTATTGACGAGAGCAAGGAGGGAGATAACGAGCAGATCAAGAACAAGCTTCCCAACTGTCCTGACAGATCAAGATCCTTTTGGTCAGTTGCCAAAGCTGTTAATCAGAGTTTCTCAAAGGCCTCAATCCCACCACTGACCAAAGATGAAGGCTCCATAGCGGAAACGGCCAAAGAAAAGCATCAAATTCTACCTTACATCATCAAGGAAAGAATCACCCAACTATTCCGAAAGTGAATTCCTCAGTGCCAGGTCTGGTATTTTGCCAACGCAAAGTGAAACGAATACTCAAAAACCTAGACACTAACAAGACCACTGGGCCGGATGGCGTTCCAGCAATAGTGCTTAAGAAATGTGCTGCTGAACGAACAGTTCCACTTTGCAGGCTTTTCTCCCTATTGTACAACTGCATGCTTTACTTCTAGCTGGAAATGCTCTTAGGTGCAACCAATCCCGAAGAAAGGTAAAAAATGATTCCAAATAATAACTACCGTCAAATATCCAAAGTCATGCAGAAACTGATCAATGAACAGCTCTTAAAATATCTCGAATCGGCAGACATCATAAGCGATCTCCAGTATGGCTTCCGCATCGAAGCCATCGAGAGCTACGGCGAATCTCGTGCAGTGGCTCTCGACATTTATCCAAAGCATTTAATATGGTGTGGTATGACGAATTTTTAAGCAAATTGACAGCATACGGACTACCACTAGCACTGCTTCTATGGCTTTCTAATTTCTTAATCACCCGAGTTGGTATTGATAGACCGGAGGAATTTAAAATCAATGCCGGAGTTTCACAATGATGTATATTGTCTCCCATACTGTTCATGCTCTATATCAACGACATCTTAAACAGGACAAACAATTCTATTTACAGCTTTGCAGACGACAGCACTCTTATATCCTCATTCATGTTGCGGACTCCAATGACCGCTGCTCTTTTCCAACACTAGCGAGAAAATCAGATTGCTGCCAACAATAAGGATATGAAGGCCATTGTGGAATGGGGCGAGACTCAAGCAGCTGACAAACACTGACTAAGACTTCATCCATAAGCTTGCTGCGCATCGACGTAGAACACAATATGTATTGACGTAATCACGTTACCAAAATCACCAAGGTAGCAGCACAAAAGCAAGGAGCACTCCATAGAGCAAAAAAATTGTATACACCTCATCAGTTCTTACTGCATCACTGTGGAACTCACTCCCAGGACATCTGTTTCCCACTAATTACAACCTACAACTATTCAAGAACCGTGTCAATCAACATCTTCGCACACACACCGTGCCATAGGATCTCCCTTTAGTGTGTGTGTGCAACTGCCATAAAAAAGGCCCATATAAGACTATCTCTGGAATACTGTTCCCATGGAGCTTGGCACCCAACACTTGCTCAAGATATTGGACTCCATACAGAGGAGAGCAGTTCATCTTGTGTATGACCCAGAGTTGACTAAAGACCTTGAGAGCCTTGAACGTCGAAGAAAAGTGGTAGACCTACATCTCTTTACTATTGATACTACTACGGTAGGTGTTTAAACGAGCTGACACTTATGATTCCACGCATAGTTGTGGCAAACAGAAACACCCGTCGGACACAAGCTTCTCATCGATATACGATTCAGTTGCGAACATCTAGGGCGTCTCTGTTGCGGGAGTCCTTTGTCTGAACGATTGCCTCGCTCTGGAAAGGACTTCCGAGTAACGTCTTTCTCAAAAACTACAACCTACGCTTCAAATCCAACGTCCACCGTCTTCTCCGCCCACGCACCGCCCGTTGATCGGTATAGGTTTTTCCTCTTGTGTGTGTGTGTGTGTGTTGGTATCGCTATTA
>MU185601.1:94553-107302 GCA_016904865.1 Pissodes strobi | reverse complement strand
TGTGTGTGTGTGTGTGTGTGTGTGTGTGCCGAACATAAAAAAATATTTTTTAAAGGTAAAATATACCTTATAGCTGGTGGTTTGAGTTCCTATGATATAATTTTTTTATAGATACCATTTATTTAACACCTGTCACGTTTTTCAGTTCCATTTGATTTAATTAGAGAAAAATGGGCCAAGAATCTAATAATATTGAGTTAGAAAATGCGTAGAGTATGGGATGTGCAATCTGATTTCCCGATAGATCCAGGAAAAGGTATGGTAAGGCCTTCCAGCAATTTATGCGTTGGTATACTGATAGACGACTGGAAGAAATCACTGGAAATGTGAAGCTTGCATATTTTGTGAAGAGAAATTAGACTCTTAAATCTCTTGGAAGTTTATGGGCTGAGTACTCGATGTTCAAAGTAACATCATTTTTGATGAAAACTGTTGAAATTTCAAAGGTGCGTTTATTATAATAAATATTCCCAACACGAAAACTTATGGACCACACTCAATTACAGTTTCAAGTCAAGAAAACGAGTCGATAAACTATTTATAATTTCACCAAAAGTACCAAGAACTATGATCAGAAAATGTGTTTTCATTTGTTCCCGGCAATACGCAACGGCAAGGTCACCAACCAGGTTGTGGGTAAAAATACAATAGGAAGTTGACCCAGTAAATTTGCGGAATACCTAAATTTGCCAGGTCCGTCATTATTTACCGGGCATGCCTTTCGAAAGAGTTCTGCGACTATTCTGGCCAACCAAATGTAGATATTTAGTCCTCAATAGGCATGGTGGATGTCGCTCGTCCTCAGTAGCTGAAGGGTATGTGAAAGGGTGTGTATTAAAATCGACACATATTTTTTAAGTTAATACATTAACGTTTTATTTAAACGCAAAAACTTTGCAGGCTTATGCATTTTGGCACTTTTACTGGTTTAACCAAAGAATATTATAGTACACAAATTTTCTTTGGTTTAACCATGACACCTTTAAGAAAGTTTAAAAATTATTAATCGGTAAGTGATTACGTACTACTTTTGGGTTGTAACTAAATAAAAGTAAAGACCTGTGTAATAAAATAATTTTTTATTAAAAATAATGTTGCAAGTCGAAAAATTATTCAAAGTAACTGAGCGGCGAGACTCTATCTCTCTCTTATGATTCTCTCCAGATACAATCGCAACTTCCCTAGTTATGTTGACAATACTGACATCTTCAACCGCTTTCGCCGAAGAATTTTCTCTACAAAGTTTTCTACATACCTCTCAACTACCGCGGACGAACGCCATCCATTATGCCTGTTGAGGCCTAAAGTATCTAATCCTTGGTTTGCCATAACAGTCGCAAAACTCCTTCGAAAGACATGCCCATGACGGCTCTGGCAAATTTAGGCATTTTGCAATTTTACTAGGTTAACTTCCTATTGTATTTTTGGTCACGACCTGGTTCGTGACCTTTCCGTTGCGCATTGCCAGGAAATGAGTCGTCACCCACTTTTTGATTGTAATGCTTGGCACTTTTTGTAAAACTGCAAATAGTTGATCGACTTTTTTTCTTGTAAACGCAAATGTGCGTGATACATAAGTTGTCGTGTCGGAAATATTTATTATAATAAACGCACCTTGATCCTAGATGTAGTGTATTTTCATATTATACAACTCTTCTCCCCTACACGATTCTGCTATCCCAAATATCAGCTCCTTTTATACTTAAGTAAACCTCGTCAGGAAATTCGTTTAAAAATGTTTGCATGTCATGTCTGTCAAAAACTTTTATTTTCTTCTCTTTGTGTGCCGTATTTTTTTTTTAGGAAGCAACTAAAGTTGAAAATTTTGAAATATCAACAGTTTCTTTCAAAAAGATTGCAGCTGTGAGCATCGTGTATTCAGCCCATAAACTGCCAGGATATTTCAGAGTATCATTGCTTTTCAAAATAGGCAAGCATCACCTTTGATTTCTTCCACTCGCGTATGAGTACCCCAACGTATACACTGCTGAAAGGTCTTATCATACCTTTCCCTTGATTTATCCGGAACTAAAGATGCACATCCCGCACTCAACGCATTTCCTAATTTGATGTTATCAGATTCTTGCACCATTCGCCCCAAATTAAACTGGAAAACGTTACACGTTTAAAATAGATGACATATTTGTATCCATTTTTTATTATTTTTAGAAATTTACCGAATAATTTATTAATTATTCGAAGTATTTGAGCGTGTAAAAAATAATATAAACATCACGGTCATAAGTTCTTATTGGTTTCCCCGTTTTGCCCAAATAGTAAGGGACACTTACTGACAATACATAATACTATTTTATCCCCATTTTGAAATATGGGTTTATTCAGATGATCGATCGAAATTAAGCGTGTACGTAAAAGTGGCTCCAGGCATCAAATAAAATATTATCGTCTGCTAACTAGTCTCTGCACAATATGGAAAATATTTTTATGCCTGTTATTTTTGCATTTCAAATAAAAATAATAAATTTTCCTTTAACTTTGTTTTAAAATCAAAGTTTGGGTTTGGATCTTTCGGAACATACACAACAACACAGACTTATCCACAATAGAGAAACACAAATTTTACGTTCGACTAACCAAATTAGCATCCTCACGAGATGATTAAAACTGCAGTTCAATTAATTATCATATGTGTAATTTAGGCATACACCTTTAAAATACTATACAGACTAGATTTGACCAGAGAGTTAAATAATCCGTTAAACTACGATAGCGAATACTTCCGAAATCTTCGGAATAACATTAAAATCGAAAATTTTGCGTCACTTTTTAAGTTTATATTACAAATAATTAAAACAGCCGTGTATTTTTGATGAACAAAAAAAATGCAAACATAATTTAAAAATCGATTCCAGATTTGTGCAAACTAAAGCGTGCATATAATGCAAACAATGTGGGCTTATCATGGAAGAGCTGTAGATCATTTAGATAAAAGACAATCACCAAAGAGTACAAGGATTGCACGAATATCAACGGATTACCTTTTATGATGTCCGGGACTTGCAACACCTGCAACCCTACAGTAATTTTTAAGGAGCCCAAAACAAAGAGCAACGATGTTTTTGGGTACCCCTGCGACCATTGCAAGAAGGTAGTTTGCCAAACATGTGGTGACATCACTGGACCCACAGAAATAAGGAGCATAGTTCTCGCGAAACGAGCCTTTCTATTTTATAAATGAAGACTGAAGGCTGTGTGCATGTACTACGAAATGCACTAAATGAAAAACTTTTGTATTCCATGCATACATTTAATCCAAAAAGATATCTAAATCAGCGTAACATAGCGCTTTGGGCTATAGCCATCATCAGTGTTACTTGTCAGTTGGAACAAAACTTATCCACAAGAGGCACAAACTACATCAAAACTACAATGGTCACATCAAAATTTAAATAACACTTTACATTTTATGAACTGTTCATATAATTAAACGATTAACAAAATAACCGACGCGACGAAACGCGACGTGGGGACCACGTTTTAATGGAACGACATGTTTGTCGAGCTGTCACAGACTCCTTTACAAGTACTGGTAGATTACCTTGCAGGTTTTTCAGAGACTTCTCGAGTTCGCTTACGCGATCCATCAGGCCCAATATCTGTTTAACATTGTCGAGGCACCCCTTGCAATAAAATGGAAAGTACTAAATGAAAAACTTTTGTATTCCATGCATAAATTTAATCCAAAAGGACATCTAAATCAGCGTAACAGAGCGCTGTTACCACCTCACTCGAAGACACAATTACTCATCTGAAATTCCACAACATTGACGCCGCTAGTTCTAGGGTTGTGCCAAACAACTCTTCATCTGTCACCTCAAGCATGGATATTCTGCAGAGCTGTAAGAACGCCAGAACTAGAGGTTCGCGAGACCGAGACCGAGACTTGGCAAGTCTCGGTCTTGGTCTCGAAGAAAAAATTTAGAGACCTAGACCGAAACCGAGACTACTTGGTCTCGGTCTTGTCTCGGTTTGGTATCGGTCTCGGTTTGAGCAAATAAAAAGTAATGAAATAATTTACTGTTTTGTTTCGTTAATAACCCAAAAGTTACTCGGAATGTTAAGTCAAAATGAAACATCTAACAAGTGTCTTTTGTGTATCAGTTCATGGCGTAGATGTGATATTAGGGATAAAATTCTTAAATAATTTTACATTTTTTGTTTGCAACAATTGTTTGTATAATAATAGTTAACTTAAATAGGTACCTAATAATATTTTAATATATTTCATGTTAGTTTCTAAATTGTTGTTTTGATATAAAAATGCTTATCTCTAATGTAGGTAGGTATACAAGTGATAGGGATTTTTAAGTATGTGCACATAAAAACTAGGTACCGATTTATGTCAATTTTACTGTCAAAGTCGACGTTTTTTTTTCTTTTTTTTTACATTTCTTATCAGTTGTAGCGTAGCCATACAAAGTGATGCCATTTTCAAACATTCTGTATTATATGGAAACATTTATTTGAAATCTCTTACAATTTAACGGTATACAGGGTGTCGCGAAATTAGTGGACGAAACTTCAACCATGTATTTATCGGTCAAAAATAACTAAAATTTTTCTTATAAATATATATCGAGAAGGGAGGTAGGGAAGGGAGCCTCTTAAAAATGGGCCCCTGAATATGGTTTTCTTTAATTAATTCCGAAACGGTGTAAAATAGAGTTTTAAAATTTTGGGATTCTACTAACTTTAATATTCTGAATTTAAAAATGGAATTAAAAATAAAAAATTTTAGTCACGTGCGAACAAATTTACTTTTTTTTGGGCTAACTTTTTATATATTTTTTCTTCAAATTTTGAAAATTTGATTTTTTTTCGCAAAAAAGTGCCTCTTAGTTTGCTTCGGTAGGACGCGGCGTTTTTGAGAAAACCGGATTTTAAAATATTCTGAACCGCCAAAAGGGGTGTAAAATGAAGGTTATAATTTTTGATATTCCCCAAAAATTCCTTTTGACGTTACAAAGCTTCATATTATTATAAAATAGTAGAAACACTTGTTCCAGAAAAAAGTTATGACATATTTTCAAAATTTGATAAACTATAGCATTCCATTTAAACCCGTTTTTAACAGTCGAAATACATTTATAATCCGATTTTCTCAACACCATGCGTCCTAATGATACAAAATAAGAGGCACTTTTTTACCCAAAAAAAAAATCAAATTTTGTGAGATATTTTCTTCACAAAATTTGATTTTGAAATAGCCCACAAAAAAGTTGACGTTAATTTTTTTATATTCACTCCCAAAATGTTAAGCACCTGACCTGACTAAAATTTTCTTATTCCATTTCCGAATTCTAAGTATTAAACTTAGTGTACTCAGGGGAATTCCAAATTTTTAAAACTCTTTTTTACACAATTTTGAAAATAATTGGAAAAAAAACATCTTTAGAGGCCCACCTTTAAGAGGCCCCTAGCTCCCGTAGGGGGCGGGGCGTTTCCCGATATATGTTTACAGAAAAAATTTAAGGTATTTTTGACCAATAACTACAGGGCTAATGCTTCGTCCCTAATTTTGTGACACTCTGTACAGGTATACGGTATGTACTGTATAAGTGGATATGGTCAAAGGTGGCCATTCATCTTTTAATATACTAATCTGACACGGTTGTACCAGAAGCAGATAACCAGTTGTTTTAATGGATACGCGATGTTTTATTACCTTGTAGATATGACGAAAAATGTGAAAACTCAAAGCTGTTTATTGCTTGGAAATGGCTCAAAATAAGTTATCTACATAATTACATATTATGTACATAACAGTATAACCTTTCTTCTAGAATCTTAAAAAGAAACAGCCCAATTTAAAATAAACAAGCGTTATACCCGGATTTGCACGATTTTTCAATTTTTTGGTTGATTGGACCCCGTTGGCATAAACTGCCAATAACATATATAAAAATTTGATTTTTTCAGAAAATTCAACAAATAAAAATATTTTTCGAGACCGAGACCGAGGGTCTCGTTACCTTGGTCTCGGTCTTGATCTCGGTCTCGATAGATAAGTCTCGGTCTCGGTCTTCATTCTAAGTTCCAGGTCTCTGTCTCGTTTTAGAGACCGAGACCGAGACCATAGTCTCGCGAAACCCTAGCCAGAACAGGGCAAATAATATACTCCTCTTTAACATACCAGAATCTGAGGATGATAACATACAGGTATGCTCTCTCCTGCAAACGTTAACAGGCACCCAACCTACCACCTGTTGGGTATCTCGCTTTGGTAAACCCAACTCCAAAAATGCTTGTCCAATAAGAGCAGTGTTGGGCTCAGCATATGAAGTCCAAACTGTACTACGCAATCGTCACAAACTTTACATTAAGTCTGACTTTACCGCTAAGCAAAGAGACCCTGAAAAGGCTGCTTTGGACGACCTGAAAAGGCATCGTGAACACGGCGAGCAGAATTTACAATTAAGATTCTTGAGGGGCATACTACAGATCATTCAAAAAAACTTACCGAGTGGTCAGGCACCACCAACAGCAGCAGTAAACGCCAATTCAAGAGCCGAATAAAATGCTCACACCTTAACGTCTATTACCAAAATGTTCGTGGTCTCCATACCAAGTTGGAAACGCTTCGTAGTTAATAATTACCACATAGTAGCCTTTTCAGAGACTGGATTGAACAATAACTTTCACAGAGGTGAGCTTGGTTTCGATGCATACAATGTGTTCCGTTGTGATCGTTCGGCCGCAACCAGCACCGCCGAGCGTCTTGGAGGGGTCCTGATTGCTGTTCATCATTCCATTCCATCACGCTTAATAGAATCTACAAGCGATATAGAACAGGTGTATGTTGTGATTGGCACAGGTAAAAAGCAAATGGTCCTGGGATGTGTCTACTTACCACCAAACACTCCATTAGAGAAATATGAGATCTTTGGCAACAATCTTGACGAAATAGCTGAACAGTTTAATCATGCTGAGGGCTGCATTATGGGGGACTTCAACCTGCCTAAGGCTAGATGGACTATGGAGGATGGATGTTTTACTGCTCACCAATCTGTGGATGGATATCTGCCTACTACCGAACTTGACAAAATATAACACATGTCTGAGATCTGTGCATTCCTTAATCTGTTTCAGCTCAATGAGATACCCAACTTAAATAATGTCATTCTCGACTTAGTTCTTTGCCATTCCAGGATGTCCATCACTCAGCCTGATGCCGATGAATTCCTACTTCCACTTGATAGCAATCACCCGCCATTAAACTTTCAAATCAGTTTACAGCATAATCACATCACTTCAAACCCTCAATGGGTCTGTTAACAATATGATAAACCTTCTCTATGATGTATTGTATAAAACTTTTGATATCTTTGTGCCAATCAAAAAAATTGCCTGTAGAAAGTTTCCCAAATGGTTCCCACAAAACCTAAAAGCACTAAGCGTACAGAAAAAAATCGCCCATCAAAAATACAAGCAAAGCAGGCTTCCTCTTGATTATCAAAGCTTATCCGATTTACGTTCCCAGTGTAAAAATCTCTCTGGAATAAGCTTGCAAAACTATATAAAAAACACCGAAGCAGTCCTGCAACATAGCCCTAAAGAATTCTGGTCCTACATAAACTCTTTACAAAATTCTAGTAAACCACCATCTAGTTTTAACTTGAATGAGAAATCAGCCACTACGGGACCCCAAGCTGCTGAACTTATTGCTAAATATTTTGGCTCGGTGTACACTAACCAATCTTTTGACCCGCCGCACCAGCCATCTCCCAGTCCTCACAATTTTAATAATTTCACTATTCCAATTTCAGATATTTATACCGAATTAAAAAATGTAGACCCACATAAGGGATCTGGTCCTGATAAAGTCCATCCTCTATTCTTAAAAAATGCTGCTCTGTACTGGCTAGACTTCTGCATACTATATTCAACTGCTCACTTCAATCGGGTATCTTTCCTGACTTCTGGAAGACCAGCTACGTAGTACCTATTCATAAATCGGGAGATTCAGCAAATGTGGCCAATTATCGTCCTATTTGTATTCTTAACGCAATTCTTAAGGTGTTGGATGCAGAAATAGTGCCCGAGCAGTTGGGCTTTGAGAAAAATTCTTCTACAGAAACTAATCTTCTTACCTACACGGACATACTGACAAACGCTTTGGAGTCAATCTTTTATTCCTCGCACTCTCAGATTGTGCATTCAGCTGAATGAGCTTGATTTCTTTGCGCCATATGAACCATTTGGGAGAACTGTCACTGGCCTTTCCATACAAGTGTACCAGTTTTAGAGAGTGCCGTGACATGTGGAATTTGTTTAGGCTTATTTTCACTTTTATCTTACTTTGCTTTTACATATTATGTTTGTTATGTCAACCTAGTCTTTAATTTTGAACTTGCTATATTTGTTAATTATCAAAATCTTTTATAATGGGCTTGGCCCGTCAATAAATAATTAAATAAATAAATATTCGCTGAGTATAGAGCATTTTATAGAAATTCTTGGATATGACACACTATTTACATCCACCATAGGAATAATCGGGTATGTTTCTACTATTCGTATTTACGCACAAGTTGTATTATAAATTATTTTGATACACTTGGATAATGGTTAGCAAGTTTCATTTAGGCTAAAATGTAGAAAAGAGATAATATCCCTTGTACATTTTGCAGAGTTTCCCATGAGAATAAAACATAAGCCGAGTATTTACGACAGACGATCTGTATACGAGAAACGTTCGTGAAATAGAATAATTTTATTCTAATTAACATATGTCGAGAAAAGTCCCGTGCTATTATTAATTTAGGCAAAAAAATTAAGTTTTTTTTTCAAAAGATTGAAAATGCTGGTTTCAAATATTCATATGTTAATATATTCCAATCATTTTAATCAATTTGTAGAAATTTGAGATACTATATTTTGCAACGTTTAATCGATAAATTTAATATATTACATTCAGAGTTAAAGAATTGGGAGACTAAAAAATGTTCTCAGAACTCCGAATAATGAAAACTGGAGTAATCATAGTTAAGCCGTTCAGTTCCAGTCCCCAACGAAATTTAACATAAATTCAGCGAGACGTTATATCAAAAATTTCAAAAGTTATATTAAATTTAATAAAACAGAATTGTAACGGTACAAAATTAAGTTAAAATAAAATCTCTTACAATTACCGCATCTGGTGGTTTCGAGCATTAGAATACATTAACGGTGTTATGATATTCTCAAAAGCAGCACAGTCTCAAAAGTACTTATATCTTTGAAACGGTTGTTGTTTCCGTTTTGCTTTAATGAAAAACGAGACCATTTGTAATTTGTATTGCGGATTCATTTTCTTGAAAATTATTTACGACAGGCGGAAGAAAGATCTAAAATTATTTGAAATGGACTTTTTATTAATGTTCACATCAACATAAGACAAATAGTTTAATAATGAGAATTAATTATTTAATTTGTATTGTCATTCAGAAAGTGTAGCTACATTCCTATATTTTGCACCCTAATTGAAAGATGGCACATTGGAATGTGGATTTCTAAGTAAATAAATAAATTTTTTAGATGACGTATAAAAAAGGAGGAGTTATAGAATTTGAAACAATTTACGCAAATCAATCTAAAAGTTATTGTAGATTTCCCATACAGAAGATAGAGATAAAAAGACGCAGGCACTATCAACATAGAAAATAATCTTGTGGTCAGTGGAACTGGTTTTTGGGGGCATATTTTCTTACATTTAAAAATTAACTTAATTCCGAAATCGATGTTGATACAGCTGCTAGTGCACGCCAAATTACTACTGTTCCTGGTGTATTAATTTCAATGTGTCTTCTTCCCATATCGAATAATGTAAAATAGATTGCCTTTACTACATCAAAGCATATTATTATACTCTCTATACTCGTGTTATAGATGTTGTTGAAAAATGCGAAACTAATCAAACCTCAAATATAAACCAACCCTAATATCTTGACGCACAGTGTTACTGTCAGTGTAATCGAGAAGTCGAGCCAATATAGGTTGTTATCGGTCCGGCAATTTATGTTTAATTAACGTTTTATTCGTATTTATGTATTACAATCATTTTGATGTTATCATATTGTTCTTCAGTTTAGTAAAGAGTGTTTACGTACCCGGGCTGTATTATTTATTGACATTTTGGTGCCGAAACAAGGGAGCTCGAGCTGTGGAACTTTAGGTGATTGCTTTGTTTAACGGACAAAGAAAAATGAACAGTAACGAAAATGGATCAAGTAATGCGAGCTACGTGTCGTGCGCGTTTAACGAAACTTACTAATGTTGCTAATGAGTTAATAAAAGCGGACACCTTCGATGTTCGGGAAGCTATGGTGCTTGCTACTAGAATTAAAGCAGTGTAGGACAGTTTAAGTTGTGCTAACGAAAAGTTGGCTCAAAATATCGAGAGCGATCAGTGTGAAGCCGAATGTGCCAAAATATTGGAATATGAAGACAGTGCTGTAACGGCAATTGCTTGGTTGCAGCAGCGTATCGAAGAAATGTAGACAGCGGCTGGTGGAGTCCCAATCGGAGCTTTGGCGGCGAATAACGCGGCGTTTGAAGATGGAGAGCGTCGGCAGCCAGTGGCGGAGAACTATGAAGCAGGACAACCACGAAATAAAATGTTGGTGAGATTACGAAAATTAGAGTTAATTAAATTCGACGGTGCAATATAATTCAGCTATTCAGTACTTCTCTTAATGAATCCGATAAATATACATATTTAAAGTCTGTTTTAACGGGTAATGCAGCTGTAATAGTTCAAGGCATAACGACTAGCAAGAGCAGCTATAACGATGCTATAGAGCTACTTACTTCTGAATTTGGAAACACGGAGAGAATAGTTGATACATATATTCAACAGTTATTATCTTTAACTCCAATAAAAAACAAGTCAGATATTTTATCGCTAAGGAAATTGTATAACACCGTAGCAAAAATTACGATATCATTGCAAACTTTAGGAGTTCCTCCCAGTAGTTAGTGGATGATGGTCAAATCGATAATTTTAAAAGCTTTACCGTTTTCCATGCGAATCGATTTTATTAAACAACAGGCCACTGATGATAATGATAACGCTCAAGAATCTGATATACAATCAAATGTCTCTGGAGACTCGGTTCGTTCTGCCGCGTCATACGAACGTCAAGTTGACAAACTTTTATCGTATATTAAATTAGAAGTTGACTCTGTTGACCAAGCGCGGATTTTATCAGGAGAAAAATCAATCCAAATTTCGGAATACAAACGCGATAAGACAAAGTTTCAATGGAAAAGCAAGTCCGATAAAGACAGTTTTTATACAGCAGCGGGTTTATTTACAGCGGCGAATGAAAGGTGCTTATTTTGTAAATCTAACGAACATTCTTCGACAAATTGCAATACGCTAATGACATTACAAAAGAAGAAAGACATTTTAAAGGAAGGTGGTCGGTGTTTTAGATGCACTGAAGCTAACCATAATTCCCGAGCTTGTCATACTAAAATATCTAGCTTAACGTGTAAAGGCATGAATGCAACCTCTATGTGTGATCCAGATTACGTAAAATTACGAAACGATAAACAAAATAACGGACAATCGGAATCAACAAACTTGTTCGCTAACGGAAAATTGGCCAATATCTACTTACAAACCGCAGCGCGAGTATTTTAACGGAGAATGGACCGAGTAATCAGCCCTTTATACGGCTAGTGCTAGATGGTGGAAGCCAATTAACTTTTATCAAAGAATGCGTGTCCAGACAGTTAAATTTGCCCGTTATAGGAACTCACAAATTCGCGATTATGGCATTCGGAAAAAGTGGAAAGGCTCCAGGGCGTTTGTGCAAGCGTGTATCATTGACACTGCAAGGTGTGAATAAAGCTAATACACCAATCAAAATTAACGCTGTGGAGGTACCAGAAATATGTTCCGACTCGTTGGTTCCCCCTTCCGGAAATGATCCGAAAATTCAAAGGTTTAGTCAACGTAATCAACTTGCGGATATTTGCCCTCCTAACTTTGAGGTTTTGCCCGGAATTTCGATACTAATAGGTGCTGACAAATATTGGAAAATTGTTGAAGAAGAAGTAAAGAAGCTTTCAGATACCTTAACGGCGATCCGTACAAAACTTGGCTGGACTATTCAAGGAGGAAGCAATGAAGGTGCCTTTGCAGCCAACATGGTGAACGTTTTATTTGTACAGGCACAAGACAATGATATTCAAGAGTTGGATATCAAAAACTTTTGCGATCTAGAAACCATTGGCATCAAGCAACCGGAAAATCAGTCGAAACTTAATACTGATCGTTTTATAAGTGAAAATGAATCATTTGTATTTCTCAATAGTGGCTCACCCCTATATGGTAATGAGCCACCTTTGTTCTGTTTGGAAAAAAATATTAAACGTCAGAATTACGATTTTGTAAACTTTAAATGAACGAGTAAAACAAATAGAAAGTAAAACTCGATCGAAACTATTTTTCCCTGGCAACCTGATCCAAAACTAACCGTTTCAACTCATTCATGGCACTCTCGAGTGAAAATAAAAAATTGAAAATTTTAGGATGATAAATGCCAAAAAGTGACAAATGGGGTATCATTTTATTCACAATGTGATTTTCTATTGAAATAAGTAAAAATATACCGGGTGTCCCATTTAATATAAGAAAGTAAGGATCACTCCCGGTCAAACCTGAAGTGACAGAAAACAATTGAATACGCCAAAAAATACATATTTATATATTATATCTACACACCGAATTTCACTTGTTT
>MU185601.1:53153-84553 GCA_016904865.1 Pissodes strobi | reverse complement strand
CTTTTTATTTAATTAGTGAAATTTTTTCCTGTTATTATTTACTTTTACTGACATTTTTGGTACCATATTATAGAAATAATTCCGTATTGCAAATTCTGGAAAAAATGTTAATTTATTACAGATATTATATTGCTTGAAATATTTTGTAGAAATGACAGTGAATCCCCTACTTTATATTCTAATATTTCATGAAACAGAAATCTTGGTGCCAATGGATAATCTAATAAATTATGACAAAATTTCAATTTTGGAGCACGCTGTTTCACATTTCATTATGTTTCGAATCGTTCAGTATTTTACGATTCTCATAAACAGTGAATTTTCCCCCTTCATGAATAATCCGATTTGTAATGTTTGAGAACGATTAGTGAGGATTGCGCTTCATGTTATGCTTAGCAGGAGAAAACACACTCATTGTTTAGCGAGTAAAACAATGAATTTGATAATCAGCGAAGGGTGAACATTCTGATTTTCCCATGATATGAGCCGTTAGTAGAGAAGGATTTAAAACAAAATGAAACGGGAAAAATTGCATCCTAGAATAACTTTATTATTTGGCATGAACGTCTAGTAATTAATGCGAGATATATATAAATATATCGGCCTTATGTTAGTTATGGGTGTGTGTATAGCGCGGGCATAATAATGTAGTGTCGTGCAGAACAACGCAAGAGTGCCTCTTATTTGATATGCCAATCCTACCAATCTATATAATAATGGCAACAATCTGACGAAGGACAGTGATATTTTCATATTCGCCTACTGAATAGTTTGTTGACACCTTCCATTCCAACGATGGAATATTGGGGAGCTAAGTCTTCCAAATGATGCACTGATAAGCTACCTGATAGATTGGGCATAGCTTCAATGTAGTCATTGGGTGAAGGAATATATTATATGAAAATCAGAGACGTAACGAGATTTTTTCCTTAAGGATGCATACAATGGTTCAGATGATATGATGGTGTTAGCCCCAAAAAAGAGGCGCAAAATAAAGTGGCTAGAATTAAACTAGTATGAGTACTTGAACATGGTTGGCAATGAGGCTGATGAATTTGCTAGACTGGGCGCTAGTAGTTCATGGTATAGAGTGGGCATATTAGCTCTGGGATCTACAATCGATGGCATTCAGCAGTGTAAAGGCGCGGTTACACGGCGATTGGTTTATCGAACCAAGAGCTTGGTTCGTAATTCGCTACAGTTGGCTGTTTTCGTGCCAAGGGTGTCAACACAGTACGTGGTTCGTTCAGATTCGTGACGTCAAGAGGCTTGCTTAAAGATCTCGAACCTGAAAGCGCGGTGACTTTAGCTGCCATGGATAGAAAGCAGCAAATTATTGCTTCTACCTCCATATACATAATTTTTGCCGGCCATATACTACAAAAAAAAAACTAAAGTTCAAGAAAAAGAGGTGGTGGATAGCATCGCAACTGAAAAATCGAGAAAAGTAAGTACCTACCTAATAAATTCTATATTTTTTATCTGCAATGAAGTACCTAATATCTCTGAACATATCTTTTAATAACATTTTATTTTTAGGTACAGTGGTTCAGACTTTTTAAAAGAGCCTTCAGGATATTTTGAAAACGTTTGTAGAATGAAAGCATCAGACTTTGAGCTGTTATTAACAAAAATTGGTGCTAGTGTAAAAAAACAGGATACGAACATGAGATTAAGTATTCCATTTCAACAAAGACTAGCTATTTGTCTACGTTTCTTAGCGACAGGTGACAGCTACAGAAGTCTGGGTTTCCTTTTCAAATGTTCGCGACAAACTGTTGTAAATTGTGTTGAAGAAGTATGTGACAATTTAATGATGAAATAAAGGTAAACATTTCATTTATTTTTATTTATTAAGGATTCTTCTTATTACAACACATGAAAGTAAAATAGGCAAATACAACATTATCAGTATTATTATTAAAAAAGAAAACAGTTAAATAATAGTAAATGTAGTGTTTTAATCCGTGTCATCGTCAGTTATCCAATCCAAAGTGTTAGCTTGTGAAGATGATAGTGCAGATTGGTGACTTAACAATGATTGTTGAGATAGCGGCGATTGTTGGGGTAGTGGTGATTGTTGAGGTTGTGGCAATTGTTGGGGTAGTGGAGAATGTTGAGGCAGTGGCGTGTCGTATAGGGGGCCAAAGGAGGCGAATGCCCCCTCCGCCCTTCCGCCTCTAGGTGACCGGGCGCCCCATGCTTCACGAATTAATTTAATTCTCTCAAATCTGTAAAAACCAGACGGCTGGCGCTATAATTATTTTTTGTATGTATCATATTACATGTTCCAGTTTTTATTTAATGCACTATTTTTTGTAAATAAATAATACATAATTATTTATTTTTTGTAATATAATGTCCCTTGTCCCTTTTCACTCTTCTACAAAATAATATTGGCAATATTCGGTATAATAGGTAGTGTACAAAATTATTTAATATTAAATTCGTAATAATTTAATAAAATTCGAAAATCTTACTTCATCAGTCTAAAGAACGGGTCAAAATTAGTCAAAAACTATAATCGAGGGTCAAATAAATGTTTTGGAGTGTGGTATCTGGCACCCGCCCAAATTTTTCTCCTCCAGCGCTTCACGCTTCCACGAAAGGCCTAAACACGGGGGGTGGGGTGGGTAGAGTGGGTAATTACCACCCCCCTTCCCAGAACTTGATGTGCAAATTAATTTTGCGTTAAAAAAATTCGGCAAATTTTTGTTAGGTTTTAAAAGTTATTTTTCTGAAAAACCTAAATAATCTAATTATTATTCATTAATATGGTAATACGGACGGGCGGATAAAGAATAAAGAATGCATTTTATTTGGGTATTTTGGGTTAGTCAATTAGTTCCGTATTCGGTTGTTAGTTGCGTTTGTCGTTTTTCGGATTTATATAATTAATAAATTATTTATATAATTAATAACAGACGGTCAAGCGATAAAGGGTGCTGTTAATTATTAAAAATAAGTAGGTAAATATTAAAATATTTTATATATTTTTATTTAAAAACGAAATAACTATATACTTATTATAATTACATAATTAGAATTTTTAATTATTGAATCATTTATTTGGTTTAATGTAAATAACATTCATCGTCATGTTTATGTTTTTTATTCATTTCCCTATTCGTCTGATTCTTGAATATTTGATATATTGGTCACCCCACGACCTTTTTGTTTTTTAACGATTTTAATGACTTTTGGGCGAAAATTGGGCGTGGCACCCCGAAATTTTTCCGGCGGCGCCCTTTTCCTCGTTTGCCCCCTTCGCCCTTCGACCCACGACACGCTACTGTGTTGAGGTTGTGCCCAATGTGAAAAACTGAGATTGTGGAAAAAAAGGGAGATGGCTGAGAACCTTGAGAGTATGGAGATAGTTGAGATTGTTGGGAAAGTGGAGATGGTTGATGTAGCGGAACATATGAAGCTGAATTGAATTTTTCATAGGATCTATGAGGTTGCAATTGATGAGGATAGAAGACCTGTGGTTGCTGACAATAAGAAGATGATACTGGTATTTCCTTTCTCGGAATTTTTTTGAGTCTGAACATTAACATATCAATTTCATGCATTGCTATATCTTGAGTTTGTTCATCGAAAGCTCTTATTTTGGCAAGCAGTAAATCCGTAAATAGTTCCAAATGGTCTTTTTCACATTTCTTTTTAGCATCTGTAATTTCTGGTACAACTGCTGTTTTCAAAAACTTCAATGCTTCATTCATTTGGTTTTGTACTTCTTGCGTTTGACTTAATTTCCTTTTCTTTATATTTGGTGCAACTGCCGACTGTATAACTGGTGTTACATTTAGATTATTGGATCGAACGTTTTCAGAATTAACATTTTCATTCATTTCAATTATTGTGTCATCCTGGTTTCTTGGCTCAAAATCTTGGGTTTGGTCTTCATCCGAGTCATTTCCAATTTCCTAAAATATTAAATACATAAATAATAATTTTGTCAGTTTTAGCGTATAGTTTTTGATAAAAGCTTGTTTTTCTATTATTTTATTTAATTATTTTTAGACGCCCACAGCTGAGGATCAAGGGTTGAAGAAGGCTGCAGATTTTGAAGAACACTGGAATTTTCCTCATTGCATCGGATCCATGGACGGAAAACATGTGCTTATTGAAGCTCCCAAGAAAAGTGGCTCAGAATATTTTAATTACAATTAATTAATTAGTATTGTTCTGTTTGCATTAGTAGATGCGCATTATTTATTCGCATATGCAGATATAGGGTGTCAAGGACGTATAAGTGATGGTGGAGTTTTTTGAAACACCCCTCTATTTAAAACCTGGATAAAGATGAACTATCTCTTCCACAAGAAGAGCCTTTACCATTACCAACTGAATGTGTACCATACGTTATTGTAGCCGATGACGCATTTGCTCTTAGTCCTAATGTTATGAAACCATACCCTGGATTACATGCAAAAGGAAGTGTTGAAAGAGTATTTAACTATAGACTATCAAGGGCAAGTCGGGTAGTGGAAAATGTATTCGGAATAATGGCGTCGGTATTTAGAATATTTCGGAAACCTATGTTGCTCGACCCAAAAAAGGCCGCAATAGTTACAATGACCTGCGTTCTACTGCACAATTTCTTAAGAAAAAGCAAACCGTCTCGCTCTTCATACACACCACCCAGGTACCTTTGATTCTGAGGAAAATGGAGAAGTTATTCCAGGGACATGGCGTGGAAATCAAAATGAAATCTCTGTTGTACCGCTATACAAAAACAACCTCGAAAATCCAGTCTCGCTGCAACAGCCGTTAGAGATAAATTTTCGAAGTATTTTCAGTCCAACCACGGTAAACTGCAGTGGCAAGATAATATATAAGTTATTAACGATAAATATTTTGTTTCGATCACAGTTTGTCTGTTTCAGTTTTATATATTATAATAAATTATGGTTTAAGCTTTGATTTTTTTAAATTTGCATATAACTTAAAAAAAAATTTTTTTTCATAAAAAAAACAAAATTAAAATATGTAACTATAAATTTAAGCAAAATTGTAATAAAATCTCCTAAAAATATTTTAAAATAAAACTCAACATTTTTTTCATTAAAGAAAAACAAAACTTTAAATATGTCATGGC
Source organism: Pissodes strobi (assembly GCA_016904865.1). Lineage (NCBI taxonomy): Eukaryota > Metazoa > Arthropoda > Insecta > Coleoptera > Curculionidae > Pissodes > Pissodes strobi. Next base: position 79,452 of record MU185601.1, on the reverse strand, counting down.
ATGCAAGAGTTGTGTCTGGAGGAGTCGGAAGCGTGTTAAAATTAGAAATTAAATTTAAAAATTCGCCACTTTTGGCCGGCACTGTACCTTAATAATAATTAGAACATTGTAGTTTTTTCTTTCGAGTTTGTTGAAATAAATTGTAAATAAAATCATTACTTACCATCGAATTTATTGTCTTTTCTGGCTTATAAATATCATGTTAAAATCTATTTATAGGCTCGTATAACAACCAAGTTGGTATGTAAACTTTATCTGTAGCAGTTCCCGTTTTAGTAGACTCTGCTACTTTTCGTGCATATTTCCGTTATGTAGCAAGAAGCACGTCTTTTTTCTTTTTTAAATCCTTAATTAGGGTATCAAATTTTGTATGTAGTCGAGTCCATGAGTCTACGATATTTCTATCTTTGTGGTCTAAATGCCTAGGGTTCCATATAACCTCCTCTAATTGAAGAGCTTCAATAGACTCTAAATTTTTGTCCGTAGTCCAAGACATGTTTTTTACTTCTATGATACAGAACAACTGAACTGGTAAAATTAAAATCCCGTTTTGTTTTGCATGGATCGGTTCGAGGAGGACCGAGTATGGACGAACCTGCACGAACCTTGCGCAAACCGGTCGGTTCGCCTCCTTCGATTCGCGCAAATTTACCGACAATCGATGGAACCTTGGAAACCACGCACCACAAACCGTGAGCTATAACATACCACCTATGTCACACGGTCTGTGGTTCGTGGTTTGTCCAGACAGGTTCGACAAACCACGCACCGTGTAACCGTGCCTTAAGAAAAGCTAAAGAAAGATATAATTATAGGACCGTGTAAGATTAATACAATTTTTTTTTCGTGCCGATTTTTTAGATGTTCAGAAAAGTCGAATGTTTTTGAATCGAATTTAGCAGACAATAGTATATTATTTTATATGGAGGAAAAGTGATACTTTTCATGGCGCGCTCGTGTTTAACAGCCGAACGGAGTGAGGCTGGTAATAGAGAGCAAGCAATGAAAAGTAACTTTTCCTCCAAATAAAATATGCTGTTTTTTCTTCAAATGTCGATAAATTACTGCAGAAACATCTCTTTTTAATAGTAATAATATCTAATTATTATTAAAGATAAGTGGGTTCGCAAGGCGGCGTAGACCGGTGTCAGTGAATAGGCACAGGTTGTTGTTATAGTAATGTAACATAAAGTTGTCAGTGGACACTGTCAACAATAATTATTTTTTTAAGATTGCGTCTCCGATTGCGTTTTAATTCCGTATTGATAAGCAGTTATTGAGTAAGTTCGATTAAATAATAACCAATTTGTTCCTAAAGTAGTGATTTTTAGAAATGCAGTCACAAATTGAGTGATAAATACAAATTGTAGTTTAATAAATCTTGAGTTGTTGACGCTTATTTTGTTGTCTGTTTGTATTGTATCTATGTTGCTATGACAACACTTTTACCTCCACTGGCGGAAAAGTGAAAAGTAAAGCTCCGGCGGAGGAAAAACGAAACTTCACGACCGCCTACACAGTCGAGTAATGACGGATTTACTAACGTTTCAAGAAAAAATTATGTAATATCTACCTGTTTTATGAGAATATATTCGTAGATCAACCTGATAAAATTGTTTTTGTGTCTTTGGCATAGGGTTAAGGATTAGAACTGAGTTAACAAAAATTGTCCTTTAAGAAATATCATGATTTAAGGAAACAAAACATTTGGTGGCGAGAGGGAAAAATCTCATATTTCTACCCTTGTTGCGGTTTATAAAGCAATTTGTGACGACCTTTAATTAAGGATGATCACGGACCAGCCGAAGGCCGAAATATTGGATGGTCCAAAGATAAAGCTACTTATTATAAATCCCCAATTTACAGCCTCAGTAAACGAGATCGAAACGCTTGGTGTTTATTTATTTAAGTAGTATAAAAATTTCTTCAAAATCAGAAGGCAGAATATTACATAGAATTTTACCTAATTTTGCGTCACTTATATTACCTTTAGGGGCTTTACTCTTTGGCTGCTGATTACTTAGTATGTCTGCAGGACTCCCGTAGGCTCAGTGTATATAAAAATAGAAGCGAATTTCACTCCAAAAGGCAATACCAATACCGATATTTATTAAATTAAATATTTCTCTTGAGCTTTACTTGAATACAATATGGCCTTACCATAGGGGTAGCCGATAGATGACCTAATTCATATTAGCGATAACCACTCGTACTGTCAATGCTCCGGGACTTTATTTGATAGTTTAGCTTGAAGAGCGTAAGAGACTGATTATTTCATAGTTTATGAAATCGATGCTGGAGTGTTATGAGGTATTTCAATTTTGTACGAGGCTAAGGGGTTATTATTACATGTGTGTTAGAAGAGTAGGTGTGAGGAGGACTCGGCTTATCTGGCGAACCAGGTACTGCACCCTTTGTGTGAATTCGGGATTGGCTACTCTGACGGACCGGTTACTCGTACCCTCTACCCTGTATGTATTCAGGCTTGGCTTACCTGACGGACTAGTTACTTGCACTATGTATGTGTGTCGGCGAGCTCTAGCGGACCAGTTACTTGTATCCTGTGTGTGTGTGTATTCGGGCTGGGCTTATCTGGCGGACCAGGTACTTGAACCCTGTGGATGTTCGAGCTTTGTTCAGATCTGGTTAACTGATAACTGTTAATCCGAAGTATTCTCGGATCGTCCTATTAATTTTTTACGTCGCCAATATTGATTTTTAAAGCATATTTGAGATTTTCTGATTTTCCCAATCACCATATTTTTGGTTGGAACATAAGCATAAAAGTTCACTACCACCATAACTCCTTAAGCTAAGTTTGGCGCATGTTAGGATAACTGGCGGAAAGTACAAAGCTGCCACTAAACTTGTCATATGTAAATCGCAGGATATTGCACTCTCTACTTGCCGGCAAGCGGCTAATTTACTTGCCGTTTGCCGAATTTTTATTTGTAGTTTCCGATTGTAAACGGATTCGGACATGTAAAAAGTTCCGTTTACAATAAATAAGTGAGATAGAAATCAACTAATTTAATTTTTAAGCATATACGAAAATATGAAATTTTGCGGAATATGAAGCTAAAAGAACACACGAATAAATTAAGACGAGAAAACGCATTTCAAAAACTTTTAAAGGAGTTACAAGAATCAGGATTTGAAAACACTAACATGAACATACTGAAAGCGAAGATAAAAAACAAAAAAACAATTTATAGACAAGAAGTGAATAAAATTTTAAAGTCTGAAAAAATAGAAATGGTGACCCAAATTAACCCAAACAACCATTTCAGCAACAAATACACCAGCAGTTCGACAGCAAATCTGCCGCATCTAATTGTCATTATTGGACAACAACCACGTGAGTAAGAAATCCAGCAGCAATTGGACAGTAGACCATCTACCCGTCATTCTCAGTATTCAGATCTTTTACGACAAGCGAAAGAAGACGCCTTAGCCTCTTAAGTGGTTATGACGTATATATCCGTATTTCAAAAATGTAATCATAATGCCTATGACGGACATATTCGCCACAATATTTTTATTCGAGCATTTAATGGCTATGCCGAATATAGTCGCATGCGATGGTTTACAGCGTTAGTAGATCCCCGTCGCCATCGCCGTCGGCGTCGGCGCGAAAGAAACCGCCATCCGGTAGAACACTGCTGTTTGAATCGTGCGCAACGTGCTACTAATTAGGCGCTTATAAATAAGTGTTTTATTGTTTTATTTAGTTATATTTACGTCAAATAATAGCAAATATGGCGGCGTCGACTAAAATGGACTGTGACGATAATATCGAAAATAAATATGATTTTACGAGCACCGATGAATCGGAAAACTAGTCAGAATATGTTGAAGAAAGTGATGAGAGAGAGAGAGAGAGAGAGAGAGAGGGAGAGATAGGGAAAAAGAGAGATAGAGAGAGAGCAGTGATCAGGAGAGTGATATTGCTGAAGATGAGGCCGAGCTGGCGGAGGATATAAGTTTTGATATGCCGTGGTCCGATAATGAGATTCCCCGTCCGCTTTTTCCATTTACTGCAATCAGTGGCCTACAAGTAAATAACCTGACTGATGTGCTCGAAATCTTTGAGCACTTCTTTGATGATAAATTGATTGATCTATTTGTCGAAGTGACAAATAGGTTTGCTGTCCTGTTTATCTAAATACCACGAAAAAATAAAACCACATTCTAGAGTAAAAAAAAATAATACAAACAGATAAAAATTAAATCAAGACACTAATAGGATTATTAGTTCTACAGGGTCCTAAGCCAGAATACAAAATGTACTTTTCCCGTAGATATAGTATTGAAACACCTTTTTTTCTCAAAAATTATGAGTGAAAAAAGATGTCATTTTCTACTGATATATTTACACTTTGTGGATAATACTACAATAGACAAAAATATCAAATTCCGAAAGCTTGCAAAAATTTTGCCGGTACTAAACCACCTGACAGATAAATTTATGACTACCTACATATCAGAAAAGGATATTTCTATCGATTAATCTTTGATAGGCTGGAAAGGAAGATTAGGTTGGAAATAATATATTCCATCAAAACGGAAGAGATTTGGAATAATAGTTATTTGTTTTACTAGGCAGCAAATCAGTAGATTGACTGCCGCGGCTGATAGTCCATAGCCGAACATAGCGAGGCTAGGAATTCAGCTAAGGCAGTCAATCTACTTTGCTGCCGAGTTGAACATATAATTTTTTCTCCAATTGTTTATAATGATATATGTATATTGTATATTTGCAGATTATTACAATTCCCACAATCTTTTTATTTTTCCTGTAGTGATAAATTAAATCAAAATTTGATAGAAATCACAATTGTTGGAGCGGTTGGTTGCTTGGAAATGTATATGTTCATAATAGGTTTGTTTTCAAACGGTACAAAACCATCTGGAGTTTGCGCATAGTAATATACGCGTTCTAGCGAAACAAAACCAGAATTCCGACTACCAGTCAGATGTTCTAGCAACAACAAAATCCAGTTTGCAAACTAGTTGAAAACCGTCAAAACAACGAGATGTCAGTCACGGTAATTGTCACCTGAAATAAGCGTTCTAGCAGATGAAAATCTCAAACCGTTTGCAACCAAGTCTCGGACGAACATGCGTAGTTGGTCAATCCACTAAACTGGCTCCAAACCGTTCGAAATTTCATGCTAGAACAAACCTAATAATTATAGATTGACAAATTATGTCAAACGTTTTATTCCCATGGAGACTAATCATCTTGCTGCCTAGGCAGCAAAGTACTTACTTTGCTACCAAGGCAGGAAAAGTAATACTTTGCTAATTGAAATGTGTCTGCGAAATTAATATTTGTTATCAATCAGAAAAAAAAATTATTTGCATTGTGTGAAAGTAGCTCTGGGTACGTGTTTAATTTTATAATATACACCGGAGCCGATACTGACTATGCAGAAAAATATTACCAAGATCCGCTAGGATAGTTCTTTCCGTTATAGATTCCTTATTACAAAAAGGATATCGAGTATTTTGGATAATTGCAATACTAGCATCGATTTGGTTGATAAATTAGTAAAGAATAGGACAGATTGTATTGGAGCAATGCGAATAAATAGAAAAGGCCAACTGACTTTCCAAAGGAGAAACTGTTGCTTGTTATAGGAAAAAAATTATGGTACAAAAAATGGCGATATAAAAAAGAAGTTCTAATGATAAGCACTATACATGATGCAAGCATGGAAACAATTCAGAAAAGGACTGGAGACTTCCAAAAACCTGTATGTAATTTGGAGTATAACTGTAAGATGGGTGGAGTCGTTCTGACCGATAATTACTTACATTTTTTGTAGAACTACCAGAACCAGGATAAAAAAATTCTATATGAAAATATTTTGGCACTTTTTGAGTCTAACGACTTTAAATTCATATCACATTATTTATAAAAAAGCTGGAGGAAAACTAAAAAGGCTAAACTTTCTTATAGAGCTTGGAGAAAAGTTTATAGAAAAATATGGTCAAACAAATCCTAGACCATAGAGAAGATCAAGGACCGACAAGATATGCTGAACGTCACTTCCCATCAATAATCCCACCTACAACTAAGCAGAAACCAACACAAAGGTGATATTTTATATATAATTATTTATTTATTGACAATTTACTAATCTGTTGCGTTTTTAGGTGTGCAGTATGCAGTGAAAAAAAGTACGCAAGACTGGTGTAAGGAATATCACACTGGTTTGTGCCCTGACCCATGTTTTGCCAAATCTCACAGTAATGAGTAATGGTATGATTATTTTTATTCACAAATTACCTAGTAATTTTAATGTTGATACTATTTTATTGAAGGTGCACTCGTTTCCATAAGGAAGTTATGTAATCGCCTGTACTGCTATAGAAGAAAACACCTTTAGTTGGTTATTAAAAATTATGTGTTTTGTTGCTTTTACATTTCTTGCATTAGTTTTTCATTTATGTATTTTTGACGTAAATATAGGCTTTTTCGAAATAATATTTGTTTTTAATGGCCATTACGTCTATATACGGCGATTACATAACCATAATGGGTAAGACGTATATTTCCGCATGCGACAAAATAGTGTGCCATCTGGAACGCAACTTTAAAATATTGAGGTTAATACTGAGGTTAATCGAGCCTGATGATGATTATAATAGTATTTAAAGTATTAATTAATTAAAATGTAAATGGTAAGATATCCTCATAAAATTCCTATAAGAATCGGGATCCTCATTATTATCTTCTTTAAGAGTCGTTCTGACACACCCAGAGTACCTCTGCATCTTATTCAATCTCTAACCCAATGTCGTTTTTTCAATTTTTTATTTTTTACCTGGTAGTTAGAGCAAGCAATAATAAAATAAGGTGTAATGCATATAAGTTGATAATATCCTTAAATATGCCAATATAGTGAACCTCAAGAACTAGATCTGATAGACCAGATCTGAACAATGCTTCCAATTCTGCGCCCAAAAGCTAAGTATAGTTTTCAATCAAGGTATTTTAGAATGCTCATATATCTGAATGACTGGGTTTTTGGGTTATTTTTTCCTTCACTTGTGGTATCTGTTATAGGTAATTTAGCCATATAGGACCACCGGGAATAAATCAATAAAAGAAGGTTTTTATCCGATCGGACGAAAAACGACACCTTTCCGATGTGTTTTCTCACCGCAAAAGTCATGATTCCAGTATATTGTATTAGTTGCTTGGCAACATGCAATAACTGCACAAGAATAGAAAATAACAGTCCGGGAATATAACATTCCCGTCCTAGGCCGGGAATGTAACATTTCTGTCATATTCAAACGCCTGGTTTGTCAGATCTGACGTCTATCAAAAGTAACATTTAGCTGTAGTTTCCGTAGCTACGTAATATACTTCAAGCTCGCTCGATTCAAAACTTGATATTATGTTGAGTTTAAATTTAAAACACGTTTTTATTTACAGTAATATTAGGCTCTATTTATATAAGTACGTATTCTAATTAATTTCGATCGGATAAAAATAGTATGTGCAACTCGTAGGAAAAGCACATTCCTGGACTCCTGTGTTGCTGGCCTCGGCAGCGCCTCGTCCAGCAACTACCACAGTCGTCCAGGAATGTTTTGCTTTTCCTCCTAGTTACACAATATACTATTATTTTCAAAACTGTTGATATATTAGTATGACTTTCTGGCAAAATGTATCCTCAATTTTAATTTAGAAATTTGCTTTCGTGCTTCATGAGATCAATACACTATTTTTATATATTTTCCATGCATTTTCATTTACAGATACTTATCGATCCTCCAGTTCACTTATACTACTTGATTTCACTTAACTTTTGGAAAAATGTTAAAATAACATGATCGACATTATGTTTGTCAGTCAAATAGTATTATCCGAAAACTTCCAATGGTTAATCACTTTCTCTTTCGATTTGTCATTCATAGCAGCCACAATGAATTGCGGCCGGCCAAAAGTTGATTTCCAACTTGAAGTTAAATAATACAACAGATTAAAACTTCCGAAACAATTGCAGTAAAATTTTCAAACGTTTTCAAGCTGTTCATATTTTAACTTAAACTTTATAATTCTCGTGTAATTACCAGTGCAGATGGTACAGAGCATTAAACAAATTTATGTCAGGGCACTACGGTGGTATTAAAAAGTAGATTTAGCTCTGTTAAAATATAATTTTGTCATTCTTGTTTTATGCGAAACCATTAGTTCTCCGAATAGATTTTAAATTTACAAACCCACCTAAAAATTTTCAAAATTATTACTATATATTAAATCAGACGGAAAAGATGGTAGATAATGCGTAAGTTTAAGTTTTTAAGACGAATAAGAATTTATGTAGTTTTTATCGCTAAAAAGATAAATGGATTTTATTGATCATTTTTCTTCTCGAAAATGCAAATAGCAGGGAACATATTGAGGCTCTTTTGATGATTGGTTATAGTGATCAAAAATAACAACTGCCGAAATTTTCGAATTAATTTATAGAGCGCATCCAAATCTGCATCCAATAACTCACTTAGCTATAAGCGTACGGAATGTTGCTTAAACAGAAAGATGGATCGCAATAACGAAGAATTTGTGTGGCCGACGAAATATTTTCTAGTAAGATTTTATTTTTGATATACCCACTTTATACTTCAACGGCACAGTTAATAAACAAGGTTAGGCAAATCGTACCGAAAATAATCGTCACTGGATGCAGAAAGCTTATAGTCTACACCTCCATAAGGTAAAAGACATATTCGCCACACTTCTTTCTTGACCTCTAAATAAAGACCTAGCATTATTGAGTGGACAGCTGGATTCCCAGATTAAATTCCTCTGGATTTTTTATTCTGAGGATAACTAAACAGTAATGTTTACTCCATCATAGTTCAATCTCAGTAATTAGATCAAATGAAGAGTATCTATAAAAAATTAGCTAGTATAAGGTTTAAAAAGTTCGCGATGTTTGCCTTTCTGGTAACAATATGAATATGCTAATATCTAATAGCTTTAAAAGGGGTTAATTTATTGATATATGGATGAGAAAGAATCGGCCCAGAGCGAGCAACTACGAAAGAAACCTGGGGTCGGTTTAAATTTATTTTTATAATTTACTACGCTATTCGCAGTGTAAGTGCTTGAATACAATTTGATTACTAAAGAAGTTGGCGACAATAGTAAAATAGCTCAGTGGCACCAACTGATATAAAACAACAAAAAACGTAAAGCTTATGCCTTTTTTCCGAACTAAAGAAAAATGTGACGCTTTAGAATTGTTGCAACTCTCCTAGGAATTGCTTCGAGAGGGCATCAAAAAAGCTGAAGACACTTGACGTGTCTTTATGTGGACTCATTTGTACAAAGAAGGAAAATGACCAAGAAGGTTAGAAACCAAAACAACATTGAAGCAAGCTACTTATAAATATAATAGAATTCATGTTGTTCATGACGTAAGAGATGATAATGAAGCATGCAGCAGAGTACTTTTGCCATATCATGACATAACTTCAAGAAAAGTAAAAACTATTAAGTATGGAGAAACAGTTTTCCAGACTGTCTTCGTTTATATACGGATTTTAAAAAATGCTATAGCGGACATTCAAACAGTCCCAAAAGTAATTATTTTACTAGTCAAATACTGAGTGATGATAATAGGAGTAAAATAGTCCCTAAGCTATCTGGTAGCGATATTACGGCGCACTGGTCGCTAAATCGCCCGCTTTAAGTCTCTCCGAGCCACAGCCTATCCAGCGACCATTTGTATGCCCTGGCGCGTCAGTACAGCATGCCGAAGCGATTTGTGGTTTCTTATGGCTGCGGCCACGGTTGAGGGCGATTTATCGCCAGAGACAAATCGTTCACGACAATGTAGCGAGAGACAGGCGAGAATTTGTCCACAGAAAAGCGATTCACATATCAGTTTTCGTCATGCCCCTCACACGAGCTCGTCGAACATGCCTTTATTTTGGAAGATGATGCAGACCCTTTTTTAAAAAACAAAATGAAATATCGTGTACATCCCATCAATAGATACAGAAAAGCATCACTTGTATAAACATATGCGAAAATACCCAGAGAGTACCTTCGAATAAGCATACACACATTTAATTCACTACTAAATAAAATTAGAACGAGTATTGTGAAAAAACTACCAACTTCGGGAAACCAATTTCTACTGAAGAACGATTGGTAGTTACAATAAGGTAAGTAAAAATTCACAGACCTTCACAAATATGCAACCGGGGGAGACATTGAAAATGCCGAAACAGAATGCAACGCTTACTAAATTTGAGATCTGAGCAAACCCATAATTGTGTAGAAATATAATTGTTGATAGAAGTTTGGGTGAGATCAGGTTGAATTACGTAAGTTTACTTTACCAAAATATACCATATAAATGCATATAACTTGAAGTTTCGTTCTTTTTTACAATTTATAACGTTATAAGTGTGGTTAAAAAAGCAAAGGACCATTTGCATTCGATTCGTCTGACATTCCTCGATCTAACGATATGAGACAGGACTGGTCTGTCGTGAGAAACATAAAGTCACACTCACCCACCCTCAACACAATCTAATGTAAAAAATTACTTTTAGCAGATTACGTAATTTTAGTTTACCAAAATATACCACATAAATGCATATTACTTCAAGTTTCGGTCGTTTTTACAATTTATAACATTAGTGGTGGTTGTAAAAACTGCATTCAATTCGTCTCTCAATCCACAATCTAACGCGGTTAGTTTCACTTAGTCTCAACGTTTTTTACTTTTTGAGCCGGTTCCTTTACGTTATAATTAATTTTAATACGTTTGATTAGTTGTTTCATTAACTTTCGGTTAGTTCCACTTAGCCTCAAATTAATTTACAGCTGGTTCCGATAAGTTATAATCAATTTTAATAGACTTGGTTAGTTTTGATTTATTAGTCAACTAATCAACTTTCGGTTGATATCACTTAGTCTCAACTTACTTTAGTTATTTGAATCGGTTCCGATACGTTATAATCAATTTTAATAGATTTGGTTTGTTTTGGTTAACTATCTAATCAACTATCGGTTAGTTTCACTTAGACTCAATTTAGTTTACTTATTTGAGCTGGTTCCGATACGTTACAATCAATTTTAATAGATTTGGTTAGTTTTGGTTTATTGTCTAACCGACATTCGATTAGCTTCACTTAGTCTCAACTTATTTTAGACAGTTGAGTCGGTACCGATATGTTATAATGTGAGACAGGACTAGTCTGTCGTGAGAAACCAAAAGGCACACTAACCTACCCTTAACACAACCTAATGTAAAAAATGACTTTTAGCAGATTACGTAAATTTAGTTTACCGAAATATACCACATAAATGCATATTACAAGTTTACTGAATTTGGTTAGTTTTGGTTAGTCGTCTAATCAACTTCCGGTTAGTTTCACTTAGACTCAACTTATTTTAGTCATTTGAGTCGGTTCCGATACGTTATAATAAATTTTAATAGTTTTGATTAGTTTGGGTTAGTCGTCTAATCAATTAGCGGTTAGTTTCACTTAGTCTCAAATTATTTTAGTCATTTGAGTCTTTTCCGATACGTTATAATCAAGGTTAATAAACTTGGTTTCTTTTGATTAGTCGTCTAATCAATTTCCGGTTAGTTTCACTTAGTCTCATCTTACTTTACTTACTTAAGCCGGTTCCGATACACTATAATCAATTTTAATATATTTCTCTAGATTTGGTTAATCGTCCAATAACCTTTCGGTTAGTTTCACTTAGTGTCAACTTATTTTTGACATCTGAATCGGTTCCGACGCGTTATAATTAATTTTAATAGGTTTGGTTAATTTTGTTTAGTCGTCCAATCAAGTTTCGGCTATTTTCACTCGATCTCAACTTACTTTAGTCATTTGAACCGTTTCCGATACGTTATAAACAATTTTAATAGATTGGGTTAGTTTTGGTTCATGTCAATTCAAATTTCGGTTAGTTTCACTTAATATCATCTTATTTTAGTCATTTGAACCGGTTACGATACGTTATGATCAATTTTAATAGATTTGGATATTTTTTGTTAATCGTCCAATAAATTTTCGGTTTGTTTCACTTAGTCTCAAATTATTTTACTTATTTGAGCTGGTTCCGATACGTTATAATCAATTTGGTTAGCTTTGGTTAGTCGGCTAATCAACTCTCGGTTAGATTCACTTAATATCAACTTATTTTAGTCATTTGAACCGGTTACGATACGTTATAATCAATTTTAATAAATTTGATTAGTGTTGGTTAATCGTCGAATTAACTTTCGGGTAGTTTCACTTAGTCTTAACTTATTTCACTCATTTGAGTCAGTTGCGATACGTTATAATCAATTTTAATCAATTTGGTTAGTGGTGGATAATCTTCTAAACAACTTTCGGTTAACTTCACTTAGTCCCTACTTATTTGAAGTGGTTCTAATACGTTATATTCAATTTTAATAGATTTGGTTAGTTTTGGTTAATCGTCTAATCAACTTTCGGCTAGTTTCACTTAGTCTCAACTTATTTTAGTCGTTTGAGTCAGACAGGTTATAATTAAGTTTAATAAATTTGCTTAGTTTTGGTTAGTCGTCTAATCAACTTTCGGTTAGTTTCACTTAGTCTTTACTTATTTTAGTCATTTCAGTCGGTTTCGATACGTCATAATCAATTTTAATAGATTTGGTTAGTTTGTGTTAGTCGTCTAATCAACTTTTGGTTAGTTTCAGTTAGTCTCAACCTATTTCATTTATTTGCGGGGGCACTAAGAACCTTCTTTTTTTTTAAATCGGTCCTTTTCAGGGCCACAACTTTTATAAAAGAAAAAATTACAGATAAATATAGTAAAAAAAATTAAGGGATTTTCGTAAGTAATAATTTTTTTTGCCTATATTTTGGGTTAGGAACAAGATATCGAGATACGGTTTTCGCGAGCTTGTTTAGCCATTATTTAGCTACTTTTTCATGGGAAAAATCATATCAATGCATTTAATTTTTTTGAGAAAATTAACCATTTCTGTAGAAATGTCGATAATAGCCTCTAGCGGTGACATGTGAAACTAACGAAACTTTTAATAATACAACATTTGTAGCCCAAGAATAGCTCCTTTGAACTAATCCAAGTTTGTTAAAATCGGCTTAGCCGTTTCGCAGATACAGGGTGTTATTTAAAAAAAAACTTTGAATACCGCCCACCACTTTATTTTTAGAGATACAGCAAAAGGCATTAAACAAAAAGTTTTACATTATCCTCAACTTCAAATATGCGGAATTTTCTTATTAGGTTAAAATAGCGGAATTCACACACATCACTTTTTTAGATTCAAGATTGCAGTTACGCCCCCTAGTGGTCATTTTAGAGACTTGAAAATATTTTCCAGGTTTTTCTCTTGACCGTTTTTGTAATTACATTTTTTGCCGCAAGTCTCTACGATGGATAGTTTCCCAGATACAGTACCTCGCATTCTTAGTTGGCCACCCTGTACTTAATAACACCACTATTATTGACGTTGTGAAATCTGTGAAATTCTTGGGGACAACCATTTAAAGTGGGACTTGCACATCGATACCTTATCAAAAAAATAAAACAGTAAAACTCACTGCCAGGATCCCTTTAAAACTTAACTTTTTCTTCCTTATTCATATTTGAACCCGTTTGCTTAATCCGCAAGCACATATCTGCTATTCCAGAAAGGCCATCTCACAACTATCCACTTAAGAATACGGATCATGATCTATATCTGGCGACCCCACGCAACATCTTTTCCAGCATTTCTCAGAGCTTTGAGATCATCCTTATTGGAGAGAGCCTTATACGCAGTAAACCACTTTTTTATTAATACTTAATTTTGAGGATCTTACACACTGGTTTAATGTCTGGTGATTTGATTAGGGTTTAGTATTTGATATTTAAATGGTTAAATATTTTGATATTTAATATGTTATACAATATTTCAGGATATTTTGACCACGTACAGATGGCACAATTGTATAATGTTTTGTATAGTTTGTTTTTCTCTTTATTTCCATTGTATATTTCTATTTGTGTTTTATATGTTTTGTACTCTAGCTCTAGCTTTGTCTACAAATTATGAAATTTTTTGACAATAAAGCATTATATTCTAATACTAAAATGTAATTAGTATATTTCTGAAACTGGGAAGAGCATGCTTCATGTCCAGCAAAGCATATTTAAGAGGTTCTAATCACTCGCACATATCTTCGGCTAATTTTATATCGATTATACTATAACGATAGCTTGGAGGCTGCTGGAAATTAAAAGATATTAAAAATGAAATTGGTTGACTGAGAATGATTCGTAATTCCTGATTTTTCATACAAAGAAGTTGCTCTTTTGGCATAATCGTATTTATTTTTTAAAGCAAAGTGGCTATTTAACACGTCACTTTTGATGTGACGGCAGAGAATATTCAAAGACTAACTGCCGAGAATTAGGGGGAAAATAAAGGAATAAAAAAGAAGCACTGGAAATAAATAAAACGTATTAGACATGGAAGTTTACTAGAAGATTCACAGACAATTGAACTGTGAAGAATGATTACCAATATGAAAAAGAACTAAACAGTTACGACGACACATAAAACCCATAGATTCGAAAATGTACAGATATCACCAAATAAAATAAAGAGCGCTTAATCTGCTGGATCAAAAATGGCACCGACTTAATACCTAATTGTCATAGTGTACTTAAGGTACAATAGAAATAAATACTGGCACATTAAACGTCGACCTTGAAAAAGAGAACTAGATTGACCATTATATGTCGATTATCCACAGTTCCACAGGACATCACATATGAGTTGAACAAAGATACACACAGTAGATTTATGTCAGAAAGGTCATATAATAGACAACCTATTTATTTTGCAGCTGGCAATAGAGGAGAAAATTGCTATACGAGAAAAGGTGCATATAATATTTGTTGATTCGGAAAAGCATATGATATTTTCTCAAGAGCTAAATTATTGCAAACAGTGATAATTAAGTTAATAGACACCTACAGCAATCCTGTAAAGATAATAATGCTCAAATTAACGATGGCAAATACCTGTTAGACCCAATCGATGTCACTCAGGGCTTAACGCAAACCTGCAGTGTGTCACTACTCTTATCCAATATATTATAACTGGAAACAGCGTTAAGCCATTAGTGCATAAAGTCCATTTAAGAGGATGCGTAGTTACCACCTATTAAAGCATTGGTATGTGAACCTAATCTCAGGAATTTGTAAGTTACTCGTGTATTCATTTGATTACACTTTAAGTAAAATAAGGGTTAATATTATTTTATTATCTAATCAGTTCTGTTTGTGGAGATTTGTCGGAAGTATGGATCAATCATTATCCTGGAAAAGAGGCAGCGGGTAAGTATTTAGCCTATAATATTTCCAATAGAAATAATTTGCTTAATTTGGAATGTATTTTAAAATAATATAGTCTTTAATCCTAAAACTTAATTTATATATTTTCCGTTATAATAGTGTAACTAGTTCGTTGAATATTAATTAATTAATTATGTATGGCATTGGGCGTCACTTTGTAACTTATGATTTACTAGCTGAGTCGCCAATTTGTAAGGATAGTTAATTTATTTAATTTAATTAAGCATGAGATTATTGTCACTGAGGGTGTGAATTGTTTCTTTCGTCAATTATATTATTTTTTAATTGTGGGCGCCAGAGTTCTTAGAGCCAATGCAAGAAAATGAATATTTAGATATCAATATCTATGAATTTATGAAGATAAGAATAATTAGCGTCTTATAGAACCCAGTTCTGTAGTAAATCAAAGAAAGTATTTCTAAAAACAATGTATATTAATTTAACAGCTAATTTACAAGTATAAATGATGAGGTTTAAAAAAAATTGTTAAAGTTTATATAATCAGATGTAAATATAACTTATGAAGTTTAAGCTTTTTGACTAAATTGACTAGCAATGTGAATGAAAATTAATGTGAACGATTAAAAAACTTAATTATTACAGATAGTTGGTCTTTACAAAAATCTCTCCTTGGGCGTTTTGATCCTTAACTTCGTTCAGTTATTTGCAACAATGCTATCGGTTGGGACCTCCACTGGAACCTCTTACGCCTGTACCTAAGCTCACTCGCTATAGGGTTATCCAGGTCTTACTGGTAATCTTAGTGACGACTCCCACCAGTTTGCATGTACTTGACGCCTCGGATATGTCGTAACATAAAAAAATAGACAAGTTTTAGACCAACTTATACTGCTAATTAATTAATTATTCAGGAAAGTATCCTGTGGACCTCAGTTGCACATAGGAGGTATTAACCGACAATTTGAAAATTTACTGGTTACAGCAGGTATAATCAGAACTTAAATTACAATTTTAAGTTGAGCAAAAATTATAGATAACTATGGTTAAGTAACACCATAAATAATTACTGTTACTCAAGATATTTCTTTTCTTAACTTTAAGATATGAAATTCAAAAGAAATTGTGATTGAAATTTAAAATTCAGAAGAAAATTATGAAACTTGCCCAAACAGTGGCTCTCGGCAACTCTAAGTAGAATATAACTTGAATTTAATGATAAATAGAAAAATAGAGGTACAACCTCTCTATAAATGAGTCTTATTATAACTCCAAATAAGTAATTTCTATTATTTTTTATAAATATATGGCCCTTGGCACATAAACGATACTTGAGCGTTGTTAGGCCAATTAATTAAAGATAAAGATAAGACAATCACTATCTCGCCTTAAGATAGGAAGATAAAAGATAAATAAAAATAAACCAGGTAAATTTACACACGTATACCTAAACTTCTCATATATGTAAATTAACGTCGATACATCATTGTTGAAACGTGGCACGGCAAGTGCTAATAATTTTATGCTTGATGTTACAAATAAACTGAAATATTAATGAAATAAGCCTGAAAAGAAAAAAATATTCAACTAGCAATATTATGAGGGAAAATTCGAAGGAATTCTACAGAAAAGTCAATTTACTACCTTCGCAGGAATATAAAAAATCCAAGAATTTCCCAAACAATACTATTCAATTTAAATGGAAATACGTAAAACAACATGTGTGACCGCTAAACTATGAAATAATTACGTTCTTGTAAATTTAGATTAAATCTCTATCAAATTATATGAATTTGATCCATTCACCAACAAATCAGTATTTCTTATCGAACGGTCACTATAAGTTAAGATTATTGAAGTTGTAAGTTAATCGAACGTGTAATATATAAATGCTAAATTCTTGTTTAAGCGAAATATGATCAAGTGAATCAGAAACTATTATTAATTATGTATTTGAAAAATGAAAAGATTAGTGAAATATATGCAAGATGAATAAAATATTTCAAGATCAAAAAATTGGCGTTTACCGAGTTAAACGTTGCCACAAAGATAAACGACATTTCCTTTAAAATTTAAGACGTTCAACTTATTCTGATTACCCAATGAGATGCTCTCTTCATTAAACCATGTGACAACCGTTATAGGATACCCGGCGACAAACTAAGGAAATACTCAGCATACGCCAAATATAGTAATCTATTGTAGATTAAATTCTTAAATTACAGGCATTGAATAACGTACTACGTCCTTCAATTACCAATTATATGAGATAAGCCCGTTTCCGTATAGATGTCACTCACTCAATATAGAAATCTACAACGACATGAATTCGCTAACTATGGATATAAACCTGCATACCTGTTCTTCTTAAATAGTTAATTATGCGAAATATACCCATTCACTGATAGATGCCACTGGCGATTAATATACCGACCATCGAAAACCATTGATAAATAGATAGAATTTAGTGGAGCGGAATAAACTTATTTTTAATAACTTATATTCCGTTACAATAGTACAAGTGATTTCATTCTGATATTTTTGGCAGTTTATCACTGGACCAGTTTCTGCAATGTTTAGAAGAAGACGAATTCAAAGGATTTTTTGATATTTATGTTGAACCACCATGTTAAAATAATGACACCGATATGGACGAAGAATGGAGCAATGTGTGGTCCCTAAAATGTTTCAGAGCAAGTGTGAAGTAAAAATGTGCCAGAAAGTCGCTTCTCAAGAAACTATACATCTGGCGGATGATCATGACGAAGAACTATGTTCGACTTGGCAAGTAATCAACCGGGATCTACACAAAAATGAAATCAAAAAATTCAACCGTGAAAATATTGATCCTTATTTGGATATAGTAGTCGAATAGAATAGAAAATCTACATCAGAAGACGCCCATTATTTACTGAAGAGGTGCCAAATCATATATTAGAACCGAACTTACTTACATTCAGCACAAAAACAATTCCTTTAATATGACGTATACAGAAATTAATGTTTTTATTGGTGAATTACTATTACCTATATACAAAGTATACCCAAAAAAAGGATGTTTGGGTGTACAAAAGGGCATAAGGCTAAATAGGTTTGAACTCGGGTTTGAAAAAATGCTAAGGAACTTTCATTTGAACGATAACACAAAAGTTGTTCAAGATAGTGTGCATAAACTTTGACCGCTAATAAATCCTTCGAATATCACGATAGACTAGAAGAAGACTAGTCAATTGACGTATCATCCCATACTATAGTAAACATTATGCTACCTTTCATCAAATCAAAGCTTATAGGATTTGTTTAAAAAATGAGCTCTATTTTCCAGCCTTGGTTATTTGATCTCTTTCGAATTAAATACTAAAAAAAAAATAATTATAAAAAGAAAATGTATTTGCAAATAAGTGTTAATATAGTGGTTAGCCATATCTACCAAAATAATGTTCCGTTTATCGAGAGCTTCAAAATATTTTTTGATAACTATTTTTCATCGAACGCTACACAAAGTTATTAATCAAAAATGGTTTGTGTGCAACTTTTACAATTCAAGGACCAGTCACTCTCCTCTATTGGATATAAGATCTATGAATAAAGAGGGAGATGATTGTATGAATATCGAGCAGATAATAAGAAAAATTGTAATGTGCTCAAAAGGCAATAATGTATTATGATATCACATAGTTGACGAGGGAACGTGCACAAGATATTCTCGTCGTAATAAAGGAAATTTTTCAGTAGAGCAGTGAAAAGTTATTCCCAATTTTAACAAGGGATTGGAGGTGTAGATAAAATGGACCCAGCAGTTACCACCTACCGTACACGCATGCGGCAAACAAAGATGGTGATTAATATTTGCGTATTTATTAGATGTTTCAGTGACGAATGCATGGACTTTTGATGTGAGAACTCAAACTAGGCAAGGTCATTGCCCCTAATGGACTTTTAAATTTTAGAAGGAGGCTTGCTGTAGATTTGCTAACAACATACGGAGCACCGTCATTTCAAGGTAAAACATATGATATGAGAAATTATTTAGCCGAGTATAACGACGAGCGAAGATGTAAAGTGTGCGGGAAAAAGGCGTATTCATTTGTCAAAGATGCAAGATAGGTCTAAATCCGAAACAATGTTCTTAACATATCGTATGTGGTAAGGTATGTGTCCCAATTATCGTCACTGAATTCCACATTTTCCCAAAAATTAAGAAACTCTGCGTAAGAATTCTATAATAAATTATTTTAAATATGTTTTCGTCTATCTGACCACGTTTTTCTAATAAGTTACAACAGTCTATATGATTTTCTTTCATAATATCGGAATTTAAAAGTTATACATATAACTATTTATCAGTGTCAGAGGGTTTAGGTATATATGTAATAAATGTTTTTTCAGTAAATAATGAAAAAAAAAATGGGTGAAGATTTTTGTAAAATTCCGTTAACGAATCGTATTATCGAACATTGTGGCACTCTATGGAGAGTTATTGTGTTCATTATAATACTTATACTTCGGTAATTAATCTATATTTTTCGCAAATGGCACTATAAAGATGCAATGTTTGATGTACGCAATCTCCGTCACCCATTTTTATCATTAATGTTACCTTAAATTATCAATGAAAATGGATGACCAGAAATGAGGCATGCCTATGACCGGAATTAGGACATACTCTATTTAGAATATTCCTGTAAATGTTTAATGATTTTAAATATGTGAAATGTGAATTTTCTGTCCATTGTTTAAAGATAATCCTTTTAGCAAATGTACAATAATTATTTTTTTTCATATCACTTAGTCAAAGACGGTTATATTTTCAAAGTACCATAAAAAATCCATCGACGGTTTTTCAGACAAGCTTTAATAGATGTTACCATATTACCGTCACAAAAAGTGCGTTGCCTTTTATTTGTCTTATTATGATTACTTAAGTACTTATTACGTACTGCTTACTTCTTACTCAGGTACATTATTTTGTATTTATTATGTAAATACTTTGCAGGAGTTACATGATATTCTTTCGGAAGTGTTCTTGAAATTAATTCTTTTTTTTTCCAGTAAAAATGGCGAAGCATCAGCAGTACTAAAAGAAGATATGAAGAGTGCTCTTGAGGCAGCAAACGGGGGAATGGCCATCAAAAAAGAAAGTAAAACTTATCGAGTTCCTAGGACGACTCTTTCCGACAAATTCCATTGTAAAACTGCAGTAGAAACAAGACCCGGTCCGGATTCAAGCTTAAAACCAAAAGAGGAAGACATGCTCGTCACATGGATGTTGGAAGTTGCAAAGCGTGGGTTTCCAGTCACTAAAACACACCTAGTCGACATTGTGCAACTTTCAATGGTGGAGTTACTGCGAAAAAATCCATATCCTGAAAACCGCCCACAAAGAATTGGTACGAGTTACTTATGAAGAGACACCCAATATTATCAGAAGAAAGTCCCAAAACTTAGCAAAACAAAAGGCACAGCTATCCGAAGGTCAAATACGTAGCTGGTTTACAAAAATAACCTATTTTCTATATCTATTCTAGCTAACCCAAACATGTTTGAAGACCCTCGCTGGATATACAACTGTGATGAGAGCGCATTTTTGAGCCCTAAAGAAGATAAAGTGCCTGTTTATAAAGGAGCCAAAGCGGTGCACAAGTACATAAGCAATGAAGAAATTGAAAACTTCACCACCCATTTATTAAAAAAGATTTGTTTTTATGTGAGATCACGTCATATGACGAAACTGAGACAAATTGATGACAATATATAGGTAGGTGGGTGACGTTAGTTGGAGCAATTGTAGTTTCATCAGTTTTTTTTTAAAGAATATTAAAAATCGGATTTTTTATTAAAGTGGTTCCTATATTTTAAATAACAATACCTCTTAGTTAGTATCATTATTAAAATTTTAATAAGTTTTTAACTAATAATTCGTATTTTATGATAAACACAACTAGAACTTTCTCTGAAAGTGAGGATAATTATTGGGACATATACCTTAAATATTATTTATTTAATAGTATTAATATATATATAACTATTATTTGTTTCCGAATGCATAACCCCATTTAATCGGATGTTTTTTTTTTTCGTAAAAATGTAGAGAAATATGTTGCAGCTGCACTTCTCTACTTCCTTAGAAAATAAATAAGCTATGAAGAAAAAGCCGTTCGTGGAATTGCCTTTTAAACTTCATGCACTAATGGGTTAAGTAAGTAGAAAAGATGCTGCAATCGAATGGAAATCCCCTATTGTTTTAAAGCTTTTTGCACTTGCATAAGATTACTACGATGTTTATGATTAGAAAACGTCACCAAGATTGTTGACGGTAAGGTCTCCAAGTTAGTTTATCGAAGACGAATTACCTGGTTTCCAATTCAAATGCAAATAAATGATCAGGACGAATCAAAATAGATGGACAAATTTAAATACCGGGAACAATTAATTAATGACTAAAAAGGCCAAACCGAAATAAGGCGATGTATTTTGCTAGATGACAGCACTTTCTAAAATATGTTTATAGGGTTAGGTAATTTAAACAAAAGTGACGAATTAAAATACTAATTTAATTTTTTCAGAAAATTATTAGCTTCAGATTTTTTTACAGGCGTACAAGACACCGCTTTCACAAATTATATAAAATAAAATATAGAATTATCAATTTGAAATAAATGACGATCATATCATGGATTCGATAAAAAATATTTGTAAAGACATTTAATTGCTGCTATTGCAAGAAAATACATATAATTTATAGCTTCATATAAATTAGGGTAAAGTAATTGGAAAATATTTTTGGCAATACACTCAATATTTCTGAGAGCTATATTCATGCACTCGGGTAAAGTGTAGTTTAAATCTTATTGACCGACCTTTAATTAGGGTCATTTTAACTACGAATAGTTTAAGTACCTTTTCACGAAACACAGTTTTCAAGAGTTTTCATTTATTGTTGGATTACCCAATAGTGACCTAAATTAATTTTAAAATGTTCAACAGTCTAAAAGGAAATAAAATTACGGCAACCATAAAACCCAATTATACTTGGAATTTGGAGCTGCATTATTTAAAACAAATTTCTCGCGAAAGTGACAAATGAATAGACATTTTTCGTCTTGCAGTGAAGTACGTTGAAGAATATAAATTGTCTGGCATTTTACTTTGAAAGCACGAGATGCTAAATAGGTTAGGGTTTAAAGGGCATTTAATTATTTTTGTTTGGGCTCTTTTTCTTCCTCTTTTCTTTGATTAATGGCAAATGCATGATTAAAAAGCATCCGTAAAATATGACCACCAGGAAAATGTTTCGTGTAAAACCCTTCGAGAATGCCAACTGTCGGATCAAAATAAGTAGAAATTTGCTTAACAACTGCGTGCCCAAGCTTGTGGGACAGCGATGCTAGACTAGTGTAATGTTGTCAAAATCGCGACGATTTTTAATATTTTTTTTTATGGCAGAGGCACACACACTAAAGGGAGATCCTATGACGCTCGACGAGCGGTGTGTGTGCGAAGATGTTGATTGACACGGTTCTTGAATATTTGTAGGTTGTAATTAGTGGGAAACAGATGTCCTGGAAGTGAGTTCCACAGTGATGCAGTGCGCCAGACAAAGGAGCTCTGGTAAAGCGATGTTCTAGGTGTTTCTAGTTGTACGACGAACTGGTGCGCTCCTGCTGTCTGTCGGGACTGTCTGACAGGAGTTGCCAGGAGCGGGATTATGCGGGCCAAATCCTGGGAACATCTGCCGTGAAAGTATCTGTAAAACAGAGACATCTCGGCCACATGTCTGCGATGTTCCAGACTATCCAGATTCCGGGTCAACTCCGGATCGCCGACGAGACGCACAGCCCTCTTCTGAATGGAATCCAGCAGCTTTAGGGTATGCTTTGGTGCGGCACCCCAGATATGTGAGCAATATTCTAAGCACGGTCTTATTTGCGCTTTGTACAGCAAGAGGAACTGCTGCGGTGTATAGAGTTTTTTGTTGCGAAATAGCGCACCAGGCTTCTGGGAGGCTGATTTTGCGATGTTAGCAACATGGTCATGACATATTACTGTTGACCGAGACACCCAGCAGCCCGATTGACGAGGATGAAGGAATGGTCGATCCTGCCATAATGATGTCAGGTCCCGCTGTATTGGCCCTCTTAGTAAACGTTGCTGCTTGGGTCTTTGCTGCATTGAACTGAACCAAATTTGGGTCGCCCCAAGTTTGAACTTTCTCCAGGTATTGATTAATTGCTGTAATCTTCTCCTGTCTGCGGTGATGAGTCTCAGTCGCTGGTAAGGGTTTTTCTGAACTGAAGTGGGAGACAAGGGTACTGTCATCTGCAAAACTGTAAACATGATTATTCGTTTCGATCAGCAGGTCATTAATATAGATGAGGAACAGAGTTGGTGAAAGTATTGCGCCCTGAGGCACGCCCGCGTTGATGGTGAATGTGTCCGAGATGTGTCCATCGACTGCAACGTGTAGGGATCGGTTCTTAAGGAAACTGGCCAGCCAGCTGCAGAGAGAGGCTGGCAGTCCGAAGGACGGTAGTTTGTTGAGCAGTCCGTCATGCCAAACTCTGTCGAATGCATTTGAAATATCCAACGCAATCGCTCGAGACTTTTCGTAGTTCTCAATTGCCCTACTCCATATATGAGTGACATAGGCCAATATATCTCCTGTCGATCTCTCTTTGCGAAAGCCGTATTGATTATCGCTGATTATTCTGTTGCTCTCGAGGTACTTGAGTAGTTGCTGATTGACTACACGTTCCATGACTTTGGAGATTACTGGAAGCAAGGCAATTGGGCGATAGTTTGAGGGCGTGGTTTTCTTGCCTCTTTTTGGAACAGGTTGTACTCGAGCGACTTTCCAAGAGGATGGGTAAATTCCTTTTCTGTAAGAAAGAGAAAAAAGCCTGGAAAAACGGGTGTTAGTTCGTTGGCGCAATTCTTTAGCACGATGGCAGGTATTCCGTCCGGTCCTGATGCCTTTTGCGTATCTAGTTCTTTAAGGATTTTGCGAATATCACGGTGAGAAAACTTGACTTCTGCCATGGTAGTGTTGATGTTCGGTATAGTGGGGAGAGTCTTGCCTTGAGGCACGTCTAAGGTAGAGTGCGATGAAAACATTTTGGCGAGCATGTTTGCTTTTTTCCTTGGCTGTAGTCGTCCGTCAAAGGTGGGAGAGACGTTTTTGTAAAGTTGTTACTTACTGCCTTTGCTACCGACCAGAAATTCCTGGAACCACTGGGGCATTGGAAAAGTTTATTCCTGATCCTTTGATTGTGTTTGTCCTTAGTTTCGTCGATCACACGCTTGCACTCGTTTCTCGCTTCGATAAAATAATTGCGATTTTCAGCGGTCTGATTTTGCTGCCAGTACTTATAGGCTTGTTGTTTCCTTCCTACAGCTCTTTCGCATCTTTTGTCGAACCAGGGCTTTCCTTTTGATGGTAACTTGATGGAATTTGGGATGTATGTTTCCATTCCTGAGGAGATTACTTGCATGATCTCTTCGCAGCAGTTTGACGGGTCGTCAGTGGCAAAGCAGACGTCGAGCCAAGGAAAATCTAGGTAGAACTGCCTTAGATCGTCCCAGTTTGCAGAATTGTAATGCCAGATTTTGCGAGGCAATGGTGGATCCTTCTGTATGGGTGGCAATTCACAAATCGTTGTAATAAGTTTGTGGTCGGAGGTACCTAATGGCGGACCAACTGTAACCTTGTACTGGTCAGGATTGGTGGTCAGAAAAAGATCCAGGAGGGCGGCGAATTTTCCCCTCTCTGAGATTCGAGTTGGTTCGTCTACAAGTTGGGTAAGCCCGCAGCTGATGGCAAATGCTTCAGCTTCTCTACCTTCGTTGTCGGTTTTGTTGTTATGTTTGAGCCAGTTGGTGCTGTGGGCATTGAAGTCTCCCAGAACGATTATTTCTGAACTGGGTTGATCGACCTGTATTGAGTCAAAAGTGGTAGCTAGTGTTGAAAAAAAGCTTTGGTAGGCTCTATCGCTCTGAGGGCGATAGAGACAACATCTAAACTTGGTTAATCCCTTGGCGGTGAACTTGAGCCACATGATGTCAAGGTTGTTCGGTTCGAGTGTTTCCTCGCGGTGACATGAAAGGTCGCTTCGGACAAAAAGGCATATTCCGAACTTATATCTAAATCGGGTATGTAAGTCGTAAGCAGGATAGAGGTAGTTCACTGTTGTTGTTGTTGAACATACTTGTGTTTCTGTAAGGGCAAATATGTGTGGTCTATTTGCTGGTAGATGTTGGTGTACCGAATTTATGTTTGTATTTAGGCCTCTTATGTTGCAGAAATCTATTCTAAATTGATTCGGTATCTTTGCTGTCTGTGAAATGCGGAATCAAGGGCTCCCAGGGCCACCCAGCGCCCGGAGATCCGAATGGCCGGGGAGTTTACTTCCGGAATATTTGGATCCTGGAAGCACCATCATGTCCATATATTCCTACTGTGGAACCCGGGACCACCAGCGCGAAAGCGGAACGTCATCTGGGAAAACCACTTAGCGCTTCCCAATTCTAGTGGGGTGGTCTTTCACCGGACGATGCGAGTAGGCTTATGCATCTACCACCTAGGGCCGCTTCCACTCGAAGCATCTGCCTCAGACTAATTCCTTTGGCGGTCCCTAGTCTGACAGGGGTAAAAATGGGGTTTGTTGGATCACTCCCCAATGATCAGCTCCATACTTTGTACTTTGGTGTTCTCCAGCCTGGAGGAGGACGATGGGATTTGATGGGCCACATCCCGTGGCAAATCGGAATGGTGGGGGCGTCACTCCCCGTAATCAAACTGTTCTCACCAGTTTGACGTTCCTGCCAGCCAATACAATGCAGCCCCTCCTGTCACAAACTGTCATTGATTGGCCCCAGACTTTGTACTTTGGTGTTCTCCAGACTGGGGGAGGACGATGGGATTTGATGAGCCATATCCCATGGCAACTC
>MU185601.1:23174-41075 GCA_016904865.1 Pissodes strobi | reverse complement strand
GGGGGCACGTAGTCAAATGGTCACGGTGTCTCATTTAGATACAAATAATTTATTGCCACTCCCCGTATACCTACGGCAACAAAAAAATCGTTAAAGCATTAAAATTCGCTATAATTTATCAAGCAATTTCCCAATTTGAACCTACCTTTTATCCTCAATAATAAGAGAATTGCTGAGTGTTCCACTTGTGAATAAAACACCCTGTACAGTTATTTGGGCCACACGAAAAGGAGAGAAATACCACTTTACCGCCTGTTAAATCGAATTCACCACGATAAGTGGGAGCAAGTTAAGAAGGCGTCGGGGAACTGGAATATATTGTTATATCGGTAAAAAAATCGTTTCCGTATTATGCCGCACAAAAATATAAAATTGCCATTTCCGAAAAATATTTCAAGTAATTCAGTGCCCCATTGTTATACACAATGTAAATGCGCAGTTGAGGTCGTGTCTAACCGAACAATAGGACCTGTTTTAAAATGGGCCCAAGTAATTCACTTAGGCCTAATTCCGTTCCTTCTTGCTACATTTTTCAAGACGAACATATTTATAATATCCATTATCGATACAGTGACTTCCCTGGCAAATGTTGTCATTGCAAACATGATAAGCACAAAAGTAATGAACTCTAAAGAGTAATTGTTTCCTACGATTTGCAACACGTTTTTCTTCTTGAAGTCAAAGTGAAAGTAATGATTTTTTTCTTCAATTAAAAGGAAACCTAGCCCCGGAGAGTCGTGTTCCAACTAAAGTGAAAAAGCTCCGCTGGTGTTGTGCAGGGTGGCTAGGCTGGCTTATTAAATGGAAAATTACTCAAGCTTAATTTAACAAGAAAACAAGAAAATACAATCTAAAATTTAAGGAACAATATATTTCCTACTAAGTTCTTTTTTTTTAACACAGCAACAATTTACAGTAAAATTTGCAGACCAAGGAATGTCTGAGGACTATTACAGAAATTGATAAATAGAGTACAATATGGAGATTGTACGGAGACCAATTCTGTTGTTAACGATACTGTATGCCTTACAACTAAATGCACTAAATACTACAAACCGAAGTGATCACTTTCATGTTAACTAAGCTAATTACATCTAGGTATG
The DNA here is from genome assembly GCA_016904865.1 of Pissodes strobi. Lineage (NCBI taxonomy): Eukaryota > Metazoa > Arthropoda > Insecta > Coleoptera > Curculionidae > Pissodes > Pissodes strobi. The sequence continues at coordinate 39,972 of MU185601.1, read as the reverse complement.
CGTGCGCTAATAGCTGCACCGATTTTAAATGTAGCAATAATAATATGTAGCAATGAACGGCCACAATAATTAAATCAAATGACTCGATAAATTAATAAAAAGAATAAAATTAGAATAAAACTATTGAAAGCGTGGCTGTCGATGCTTTTCCATTTTTAAAAACTCACGCAACTGGTCAAGGCGATAGACGCGGCGTTTGACAAGCGAAAACACATTATTTGTTTCGCACATTTACTTAATTTGGCTGTTACAAAGGCATTAGAGCTTGTGACTGAGCTGACTCGAGCAGAGTGTGGTGGCTAGTGATTTGCTACGAAGAACCCAACAAGATCAAAACGAAGAACCTCAGCTAACATTGAAACAAGATGTTTCAACACGCTGGAATTCCACCTATTATATGCTGGAGAGATTCTTAAAATTGCGTCCACATGTAAATAATATAATTAACACACATATTTCAGCACCGCCCATGCTTTCTGCCAGAGAAATACAGGAACTACAGGTGTCTGTAGATTTACTACGACCCTTCGAACATGCTACAAAAGAAATATTGGGCTCAAAATATACGACTGGCAGTATAATATTGCCTTTGATTAGGAATTTAAGATTGTGCCTAGAGACAAGTGAAATTAGTGTCGCACTCGAACTCCGGCGAAAAATTTGAAAATAAATCTCTTAAAGAAAATTGATAAAAGAATGAGCACAATTGATAAAATCACACTATTGGCAGCCGCTACAGTAATTGATTCACGATTTAAGAAAATATATTTTAATAACCCCATTCATTGTGCTAGAGCTGTAGAATTTATTAGCAGTATGAAGAAGAAGAAGCATAATGAAGAGAATTTAGAATAATCAGACACAAACATAAATAATGCAATGGAGTCAGACAATGGTACTGGTAAGTATGTTTTTACTCTTGTCATAAGAAACTTAAAAAAGCACTTCTTTTTCGGTTTCAAACCAGTTTACTTTATGGGAAGAACATAAACGAATTATAGCAGAGAAAGTAATGGATGTCGATGCTGTAGAGGCCAACACAGAAGCTGATAATAGCCAAGCTGAAATGATTAATTATTTAAGGCAACCTTCTGAAGAATTAGAGTGTAATTCTATTGTATGGTGGCAACGAAATTCGATAAAATATCCAAATTTAACACCAAAAGCTTTAAAACTCTTGAGCGTTTTAGGTACCTCCGTGCCATCTGAACGGCTGTTGTCAAAAGCTGGTGAAACTATGGCTTCTAAACGCAATAGCTTGCAAGGAAAGCGCCTTTCAAAGCTACTTTGTTGCTGCAATCCATTAATACAAAATTTTGGGACATAAATAGTTTTTTTTGTCACAGAATTAGTTAATATGATTTTTAAGAATACTTTTTGAAGTGAAACTTCTTAACGCCCGCCTGGAGTAAAATTTGAAGGTCGCGAACGCTACACGATGAGCGACACGACCTGGCGGAAGAAAAATATGAGAATATTGTTATTGTGATATCCTTGTTAGTTTACAAGATAAAAATATTACCTATTACCTTGTCAAGACATAAGCGAAACTTTAATGAAGAATAGTTTTTTTCATTTAGGCCTTCCCTTTTTATGAATTAAGTGTTATATTTAAAAAAACTACTTTTTAACTAAATCCGTTAAGATATGTATAAGGCTAGGGCGTTTAATTACTGTGATTTCTTTGTTAGTTTACAAGATAAAAATATGGGGTTTGCTCTATTACCTTGCTAAGACATAAGCGAAACTTTTATGAAGACTAGTTTTTTTTTCATTTAGGCCTTCCCTTTTTGTTAATTGAGTGGTATATTTAAAAAAAAAACTACTTTTTAACCAAATCCGTGGCTAGGGCGTTTAAGTTTAAGAAGTTTCATTTCTGATATGCGCACATAGCGCACACGCTTTTTTTGTTTTTATACAGAATTTATTTTTTATGTTTTTTTTTTCACAATGTATTATTTGTTTTTATTTTTATGACAGAATACATAAGGTTGTTATAAAATTCGTTTTTAATATTTAAATTTTAAATTTAACGGTTTAGCTGTAATGCTTAAAAGCGAAGTTAAATATTAGCCGGCTTCTATACGAGTAATTTTTTCTTAATTTCTTCTTATATTCAAATGTCAACATCGATGTTTAGCAAACATCACAGTCACAGAACAAGTCATCCAGGATAACATAATACCTATTTGTTTCATATATCTACAACTCGGAATCGCTGAATACCAATTATCTTTGTCTTTCTTATAGTTCAATATCATTTAGATTAAAGAATATATAATTAATGGTTATCGATCTTTTAATCGATTATTATATCTTCCTTACTGGTATGTAGCATTTGTTTAATGAATACATAATCAAACGACATCTGGTCGCTTACTATTTTTTTATCTATATATGATAATTATTTATTTTTATTTGCTTATAACTGCTTATCTATCAAATTTCCACCAATATCTTCATTTCATTTCATAAGTCACATAATAACTTGATTAGTTTGTTTAATTAACTTGCAGATAAATGATTTTCGTTCAATAGTTTCATATCTATCAAATTTTCGCCAATACCCTTATATAATTTCATGTCATTTAATAACTTGTTTAATTTGTTTAACTAACTTAATAATTAACTAATTCAAATATTATACCATATTCATCTATTCTCTTTAATGCAATCGTTTAATAATTGAGCAATTATAGAAAGCAGTTTTATTTTTGAAGCTAAGCTATGTTAATAGATTGATTTATATTTTTCTTACTGTAGTTTTCATATCTGATATTATCTCGAGTAGAGACTGTATGCTGTTAACGGAAACTACTTCTTTCACCTTTACAGTTATGAGATTTGTGCATATACCTTTATCAAGCTGTCGATTAATTCTTATCGTTTTTGAGTAGTTGAGATTAACTCATTTATTATCTTTGTCGATTATTTAATGTTGACTTTTCTTAGTATCTCATAGTACTACCTTTTTTAATAATTATCTCCATAATGCATTCGTTATTATCTGATATACCGGAATATTATACTATAAACAATTATCCAACTCATAGCAGTGCCAATCTTATGTAGTTGCCCTTTGCAATTTCACGTCTGCGCTTAAAAACTTATGCGAACTGAGCTCAATTCGTTTTTTATCTATTTGCAGTATTGAAACAGATTTAATGTGTGTGGCATTTAATGGTATAATTATATTATCGCTGCCATGGAATTTATTCAGGGTAGCTTATTCGTTTTCCGTCAGAGGTCAACCTATCGATTTAATACACTCGATTAACTTTTTATTGATCTGACGATAATACTGCTACCATGTATATATTCTAGTTATTTTGTTTAATGATCAATGTATTTATACCATCTATATGTATTTTTTGCTTTATCGAATATACTAGTGATTTAGTACCGTGCTAGTATAGCAAAATACCTTCTTTATAGTGCCTCTTATTTAACTGCATTTTATGGAACTTTTAAGAATTCAACATTTAGTTGGGATTGTTTTGCAATATGACGTAGAGAGAGTAGATATTTATAACTTATTTTATTTGAGGTATCTTCAAATTAATTGAGGATCGAAATTTGATTGTCCCAAAAGGATTGTGTATTTTTTTATCGTTTGGTAAGTTATATCAATCGAATCGTTCTAGAATAAATACCTCTTTTTTTACTAAATATCTCGATAGTAATATTTAGGGTATTTTTCTAAATTTTGCTACCTAATTTTTATGGATCAATAATCACTGATTTTTTTTTTAATTTCTTATAAAAGCGTGTTAGTGGTGGCCCTATCCTAACTGCCAAAACTCTTCGACCCACGCCTTAAAAAAATAGTCCGCTGATTAAACCTGGCATATGGTCCGCCTAATGAGCAATTTGCAATTAATGCTACATATTTAGCATCATCATGCCTCAAAAGTGCTGTGTACCTAAGTATCGCAGCAATTGTAACAAAAAAGATGAAATTAAAAAAAAATAAATACATGCAATACCTCCTATAATAAAACCCAGGTGCAATAATTTAGAATTTTCTGACATCAGAGAGTGAAGGCCGAGAGCACGTTGGTATATTGCCAAATGTCAAGAATTATACCTATATGCTTAATTCAGAAAATTACCGATATAACATAAACTATTGTGATTCCTGCGCTTTTTTAAATATAATACTGCCTTTTTAGGTTGGTGGATTAGTAAATAATTCAATTTGGGTATCGCCGCCGGGCGTGTAATACCTCTAATGTGACACTATTGGCTAAATCAAGGCTTTTGGCTCAATCGTTACATTGGAGGTTCATGCACATCTTCGATTATCTCCAATGTCAAATAAGTTCACTGAACGCTAGTTTGAAATATTTTTTTAATATCTCCAATGCGACATGTTTCCATAGGCTGGGACCGAAATAGCTCCAATGTATCTTAACGTTACATGAAAGTTTTCAACTGAGAGTTAGAAACCTCCAATGTGCGTTTCATTCATCACATCAGAGATATTTGTTATTGGCTTAGAGCACATGGGAGTTATTTCGCATTCCATAACCTCAAATTAAGATGTTATTATTATTATTGTTGTGATAATTTACAACTGGCCGAAAAGCGAGTAATGCTCTTTCTTATTAATAATATTCAAGTTAAACCGAATTATTGACATAGAAAGTGATATCTTAGTAATTTTCAGGTAAGTTATTCTCAAAATATACCGAGAAATTAGCAGATTCTTTTTGATGCGATCGTGATTATTCAAATCTTTTCCATTATTTGAAAACCCATCAGAATATCAACATTTTGGTAGAAATACTAATTCAAGCTGTTCATATTTGACGATAATAATTATTTATCATTTTGAGGCACAATTTCATTAACTCTCACAAACAAAACAAAAGGCATTTTTGTTTCCCAAGCTCGGTTCAGTGAGTCTCCTCGTGAGTCACCTACGTTGTTTTAATCTGTTTTTGTAACCATATGCTTTTTTTCGTTGTTTCACGCCTACTAAGCAAAATCCGAAACATCAACTTCCCGCATCCCCCTAAAAGCGGTGCGGGAAATTTCGATAAAACACCGCCTATTTCTACATCATTTACTGAAAAACTGTATTTATAATATGAAAGTTTTACCTTTCTAATATACCTTTGCATAATAATAATATAAGAAAGTCTCGTGATTTTATGAAAATTTTAATTTTGAAAGTATAAATTTAGTGCATTTGATATGTACAGTTGGCATCTCCGAACAGCTGCTGCTACGCATTTTCACATGACATCCAGAATGTCCTGTCAGCCAGCTGTCTATATAATATGAATGCATTTACCAAATATGAATGCATGTACCAAATTAAAAATTATTTTTGAAATGGATTGAAATTGAAGAGGGATTCATAAACTAAACGAATGCAAGCGTGTTATCGACGAAACTAAGAACAAACACAATCAAAGGATCAGGAATAAACTTTTGCAATGCCCCAGTGGCTCCAGGAATTTCTGGTCGGTAGCAATGGCAGTAAGTAACAACTTTACGAAAACGTCTCTCCCACCTTTGACGGACGAACGTGGCATCACGGCGACTACAGCCAAGGAAAAAGCAAACATGCTCGCTAAAATATTTTCTTCGCACTCTACCTTAGACGTCCCCTAAGGCAAGACTCTTCCTACCATATCGAACATCAACACTACCATGGCAGAAGTCAAATTTCATCACCATGATATTCGTAAAATCCTTAAAAATCTAGATACGCAAAAGGCATCAGGACCGGACTGAATACCTGCCATCGTGTTAAAGCACTGCGCCAACGAACTAACACCCGTTTTTTCCAGGCTTTTTTCTCTGTCCTACAGAAAAGGGATTTACCCATCTTCTTGGAAAATCGCTCGAGTGCAACCTGTTCCAAAAAAAGGCAATAAAACCACGCCCTCAAACTATCGTCCAATTGCCTTGCTTCCAATAATCTCCAAAGTCATGGAACGTGTAGTCAATCAGCAACTACTCAAGTACCTCGAGAACAAGAAAATAATCAGTGATAATCAATACGGCTTTCGCAAAAAGAGATCGACAGCAGATATATTGGCCTATGTCACTCATATATGGAGTAGGGCAATTGAGAACTACGGAAAGTCTCGAGCGATTGCGTTGGATATTTCAAAGGCATTCGACAGAGTTTGGCATGACGGACTGCTCAACAAACAACCGTCCTTCGGACTGCCAGCCTCTCTCTGCAGCTGGCTTGCCAGTTTCCTTAAGAGCCGATCTCTGCACGTTGCAGTCGATTGACACATCTCGGACACACACCCTCAACGCGGGCGTGCCGCTTGGCGCAATACTTTCACCAACTCTATTCCTCATCTATATTAATGACCTGCTGACCGAAACAAATAATCCTGTTTACAGTTTTGCAGATGACAGTACCCTTGTCTCCCACTTTAGATCAGAAAAACCCTTACCAGCGACTGAGACTCATCACCGCAGACAGGAGCAGATTACAGCAATTAATCAAGACCTGGAGAAAGTTCAAACTTGGGGCGACCGAAATTTGGTCCAGTTCAATGCAACAAAGACCCAAGCAGCCACGTTTACCAAGAGGGCCAATACAGCGGGCCCTGAAATCATTATGGCAGGGTCGACCATTCCTTCATCCTCGTCAATCGGACTGCTGGGTATCTCGGTCAACAGCAATATGTCCTTGCATGACCACGTTGCTAACATCGCAAAATCAGCCTCCCAGAAGCTTGGTGTGCTATTTCGCAACAAAAAACTCTATACACTGCAGCAGTTGCTCTTGCTCTACAAAGCGCAAATAAGACCGTGCTTAGAATATTGCTCACATATCTGGGGTGCCGCACCAAAGCACACCCTAAAGCTGCTGGATTCCATTCAGAAGAGAGCTGTGCGTCTCGACGGCGACCCGGAGTTGACCCGGAATCTAGATAGTCTGTAACACCGCAGACATGTAGCCGAGATATCTCTGCTTTACAGATACTTTCACGGCAGATGTTCCCAGCCCCTGGCAACTTCTTTTAGACAGTCACGACAGACGGCATGAGCTCAACAGTTCGTCGTACAACTGGAAACACCTAGAACATCTCACTACAAGAACTCCTTTGTCTGGCGCACTGCATCACTGTGGAACTCACTCCCAGGACATCTGTTTCCCACCAATTACAACTTACAAATATTCAAGAGCCGTGTCAATCAACATCTTCGCACACACACCGCTCGTCGAGCGCCATAGGGTCTCCCTTTAGTGTGTGTGCCACTGACATAAAAAAACTTACATGCCTCTAAAATAATGCCACCTATATCTTGATTGGTGACGAACGGGACAACTTTGAATGTAACGAGACAATGAAATAGAGGCCTGCAAGATGAAAAATGAGGCCCATAACATAAAACAATATAAGTAATTGGCTTTTTGAACCAATAAACAAATACAAAATCGGCCTTTGTACACATAAATAAACAGAAAATATGCACAATCCACTAAGAAATTATCTCCTGTAGCTCCTGGAAACTTGAAGAATTCAATAGTAATTTAGAAATATCCAAAAGTTATTGTTTTTTTTTAAATATGCCATTATCTAAAATTAGAAAAATAGAAATATCGCGCCTGTATAAGTTAAAGTTAGGTTATAATAAATTTTAGTATCATGGCTTCAAACTGCTGAGAGAAAGGAAAAATGAACATCCCTAGATAGCCGTCGGTATTCTCCTACCGCATTCCTAGAGAACAAAAGAAATCAAAAACTATTCATATACCCATATTATTGTAAACAATATCATTTTATTTTTATTTAAATCGTACAAAAAATAATATACAAAACGTTTGCGAGAACAATGTTCCCGGTTTCGCTGAAGGCAGCGCTCGTAAGCTCGCGCTGCCAACCTCCTCAACCGGGAGCATTGTGTTCCCGCACTTGATGTGTAAATAACTATTTCAACATGTCACTGGTTTATAAACCGTTTTACGTTTGGAATATAAAACGTTGATAGATAATAATGTGTACACTAAAAATTGACACAGTGTTTTTGGCAACGTTATATAAATGCAATTTGTATGTGTGTTTACTGATGTACCTGTTTACTGAGTAGGTGCTTTTGGTTTACAGAAAATTTCAAGAGCCCGAAAAATCATGAATTTGTTGAAAATAAGCCAGGAAGAACAAATAAATAAAAACCATCACCATCAACCGAATGTTCAAGCTAACGATGAAAAGAACAAAAGCGCATATTGTCACTCACCAATTTTTGGAAATATAGATTCATCAGAGGTAACATCACGGTCTAGCATACCTTGCTTTGAAAATAACCAACAATGGAACCTTAAGAAGGATAGACGAAGGAATACTGGATAAAACTAACATCATAACGGCAACAGGAGAAGAAAATGCAGTGTTGAAAAATCTTGTTATTGGCGTAGGTGTTCCAGTATTAAAGCCTCCAAGCAACGACGGAGACTATGTATATTTTGAAGACCGGTTTTCTACACGAATTGATGATCAGGATAACTTTAATTTTTCTGCACCACTGAAAGAAACTGACTATTAGCAGCGAATATTAACTACGACAAGAAGGCCCACTCAATGGCAAGAGAGCGCTACAAAGGAATCGTCGTTTATTTTCTTCGTTGCCTGGTAACGATCGGCGAACTTCGCGGCACACAGGTTGAATTTAAATAAATGCTGGCCATAAACGATATTTTCGTTTGCGGTATATTATTATTCAAATTTATGACGAAATTATTTATAGCACTCTAATACTCTATTTGGCTTTGGAAAAACACAATTGATATCTTCTGAATTGTTTGCCCTGTCAATGTTACGTTATGGTTTTTTTATTATTATCACCAAATAAATATTTTGATAAAGTTTGTATTCAACTGGCTGTTTCAAAAATCTGTTAGCGTTTTTAATTAGTTATTATTGATAACAATACTCAAGGTATGTAATAACTAATATTTAAAAGATTTTGATTTTGTGTTAATGATTTCACCATATTTCCGAATACTAATATTCTGACAAAAGACATCAAGAAGAAAATGTTGCTCGAATTTTCCCTATCTTTTAATATTTGATTAAACTTTGGCGTTTTGGGTGATTTTAAAATTGGTTAAAGGTTTCGCACAATATTTTTACTGTATATTTCATTCCTATTTTGTAATACAACACAACTAAAAAATAGCGATATTATCTTATATCGAACATTGACTCGACTATAGAATTTAGGCGTGAAAATTAATCTGACAAAAGGATGAGCTGGTCTATGGCCGCAGCGTCAAAAGTCGCCTGCCAACATGATTGTTTTATTTGTATCATGGCCTGCCAATATTCTGCTAGTGTTCGCGCGGGGAAGGAGACACACGGTTGACATGCCGCCGCGGAGAGTGATCTTTCTTATAATATAGTTTTGCCCAAATAGATAATAAAAAGATAAAGACTGATGTACTATACTGCTAACGTGCTAACACTCCGTTGAGGTTATGTGTTGGTGTTATACCTAATTGTGCAACAACTGAAGCCAGATTATCAGAAAATGGCGCGTCGAAATGAGGATCCCTTATTGGCTAAATTTGTAACGTGCGCAGTTTTCCCTGCTGCTGTCTTGTTTGAGCATTTACATATCTCTGTTTTTTTTTGCTTCATATGTTGTACTGAAAGTATTTTCAATTGTCATTTAAATTACCCTTAACGCAACGTATTATTAAATTGGAATTTTAAAAGCTATATCTGTTGTAAAGTCATCGGTACGGGTGGGCAAGAAATTGAATAATCGATTAAACGCTTAATATTTTAGCAAATAACTGAATAATCGATTAATCGAAATAATCGAGTATCGATATTTTCTGAAATATTAATCGATAAGCTGAAATTTCGGTAGAATCATTATTGCTCATGCAAGACTGATGTTATTATAAAAGGAGGTAATAAATACTTTGGCTGAATCGGCAGATAAAAATTTATAATTTGTAAATATGGCTTTGATATTACCTTGGGATAGTCAGAATATAAACAAGTATTTTTGAACAACAGCTGCACTAATGCTTCTATATTTTTTATTAGTTTCGTCCCTATTTTTAAAAATAGCGATAACTCTGAAATACATGTATGGAAACATTGCAGGCCCCCATCAATGCGTTTCTGTCGTCCGCTTAACATTCATTTTGCTCGTGAGACTCCTGAATTAAACTTTGCAAAAACAAAATTTGGATCATCGAATTAAAAATTTAAAACCCTTTTTTTACAACGAAGGAGCCCTTAATTTTCAAAATAATTTTTTAAAACGATTTAAGAACATACAAATGATTTTCATACATGATTTTTATCGTTAGTGATAATTGATACTCCCTATATATTAATATTATAAATATAGATGATGAGCAAAAAATTCAACAATTATTTGTCTAAAATACGATGTATTAAACGTGTAATATTTAATAACTTTTATGTCTTATTTCTGGTAAACCTTATTATGGCCAGCTTTCCTAGAAATTCGACCAGTGTGCGCCGGGTCCAAAGGTCACATGCCAGTATCATGCTAATTTTCGCGCGAGGAATGAGACATACCGTTGACGTGCCGCCGCGGAAAGTGAATCTTCTTATCGTAGTTAATATTCGCTGCTATTAGGTATGAATTAAGGGAAATAGCATTACAGAAGAGGTTTCTACCGGAAAATATGGAGGTACTTCGCACATAGAGATTGTTAGTGATATTGTTGAGGAACCAGAAATAGACTGCCCAGAAAAGATTCTGATTTTGATTCCGGGATAAACCAATTTCACAATAATGATCCCGGTGGATAAACCAATTTCGCAATAATGATCCCGGTAACGAGCCAGAAGAAACAGTTCGTGGAGATGAAAATATTCCTGACTTCAGTCACGATGTTAATATTTTATCATCAACTATCGACATACTGGAGACTTCAGAACCGATAAAAGAGAAGAAAGTTTCGGACAGAAACTAGCAACATTTAGAAGAGTAAATGGCAAATCTTATCAAGGATACAAAAGAAGCAGAGAAGAAAATGTGTCCCGAATTTCTCGAGAAGCAAGAAGAATAAAAGAACGATGCATCCATAAAGTACTGAAAAAGACTACCAATAAACAATTTTTATGTGCTTCAGTCATCGATAATGAATAATGATAGAGAGGAATTTTTCAAACGCTTCAGGAACTAGAGACTTGCAACGAAAGAAAGTATTGTTCGTAATCTTGTCATCACTCGGCCAGTCCGCAGGCGTCGAAAGTAAACAAAACTCGAAAACGAGGTTTTCAAGAAAACTGAAGGTCCTGACTACTTTCTCAATAACTGAGGCAGTGAGAAACTCAAAGTTTGTCACAAGATGTTCATCAATTCTTTGTGTTTGGGCGAAGATTGTTTGAAATGATGGGTTATAGAAGGAATGACTGTTTCTGAATCATTCACAGAAGATGCAGCTGAGAGCTCGCCACGACAATTTAAATAAGAGATACGTCAACTACTTAAGAAAAAGAAATTGCTGGAGGTAGTGACTGAGTGGCTTGAGTTGTTACCAAAGTTGCAGATCATCTACTAGAAAGTATGTCGACAATGCTTTTATATTTAAGCAAAATATGTTTAAAATATTCAAAACTTGGTGCTTATAGAATGAAAAACAGCTACTCACCTAAAGACATTCAAAGAAATATTAAGAAATCAGAATATTTCCATCCATAAGCCACGTAAAGATCAGTGCGACACCTGTGTGGAGTTTAAGTGTGGGACAGTGTGTGAAGAAATTTACAGTGCTCATAGGGAGGAAGAAAAAGCCGGAAGAAGTGCTAAGACAAAAATGAAAGAAATTGCTGGTGATGAAAACATGGTAGTGACAATGGACCTTCAGAGTGTTTTAATATGTCCAAAACTTTTATCGCTATTATAAGCTAAAGCTACAGCTGCACAATTTTACTATCTACTCACTTCACGGTAAAAAAATCGCTTTGTATGTGTGGCATGAGGGCAATGGTGGAGTCACCTCAAATGAATTTACGTCCTGTTTGATTGATTTTTTATTGCATAGCAAACCCCAAAGAAGCTCTTAGATCATCTGTGCTGATATCTGACAGATGCAATAAAGTTTTGGCAAGTGCGCTGAATGATTTAGCATCAGAGAAGAAAATCACAATTCGACAGTTATTTCTTGAAAAGGGTCATACCATGATGGAAGCCGATACTGCCCATTCAGCGCTAGAGCATTATTTTTATCCACCAGTTTGATCGCGACATCTTTAGTTTATTCTTCTGTTTTCTTTCATTAAAAGTGACAGTAAGTGTCTTATTTCTGAATTTCGTGAAAAACATCGTAAACCAGCGGGGTTTGGTGTTTTTACGGTCATGAACTAGTGAAATATAACTGATATACTTACAAAGAGAATCATATCTTACAAGTATTGTGTACCACGGTGTAAAAGAAAGTACATAACGGGCTTAAAGTTTATATTTTTGGTTTGCCGAGTGCAGATGGTTTACTGCAAAAATGGAGACAACTTTGAGCCGAACAAAAATTCCAAAGTGTGCATTTTGTGGAAAGTATCGTAAACTGAATATAGTATCCTTAGTTCATATCTTATTAAAAAAATTATGAATTTGAAGAATTTTTTAGATACTCTTAATAAAATATTTTTACTACGCAACTTAGTTTATAATATTTCACTCAATAAAAATATGTTACGTTTCCTGAAAGCTGTAGTAATCAGGTTGAACAAAATATTACAGGGATTATTATTGGCAGTATTCCAAATATAGGCATTAGAAATTATCGTGGTAAGCACAAAAACTTGTTTGGTGAAAAAAAGAACAGAAAACTAGACACTCCTAGGAACTAAGTAGATCGAAATTTGAAGCAGATACCAAAGTGATAGATTATGTTTGCCGATATATTAATGACTATAATATCAGGCAAAGTCTTTCTCTTGATTTAACTAGTTTGACTTTTTGAAGAAAAAATTATAAACAGTTGTATACCTCGATTATTTCTGTATTTTGCTCATCATTTTAATCGTAGTCTTAGTATGTAAACTCATAGGATAACATTATTATTAATTATATTTCACTAGCGGAATCTTCCCAGACAGACTCAATTTTGTTGTCTCTACATTTACTGTCATGTCATAAGGATAATTTGTGTTGATTAGAACCCCATGACGAATGCTGGGAAGACCGTATGACAAAACCATAGGCCTGTACAGTAACCAGTAACGTAGCAAGTTACCATTTTGGCCCTTAGTTTTCACCGTACTACTTACATAATTTTATTCTTTAACCAACCGATACGCTACTGCATTACTATACAAGACACCCGTATATAAAGCCAGGTTTTACCTATTAACGTTCTCTCTTTTTACATCAACTTGTGGAATAACACACTTACTCCCCTAGTGCTAAGTCAACTATCCTCTAAATGTATTTTTGTACATTTATTTTAAAGTGAATAAATAGTTTTAAACACCCAAAAGTAGATGTGTGCAAGAACCCCAGAATACTCCACCAGAGAACACAACAAAAAAAAAACATTAAACTTTAAATTCTAAATAGTTACTCATGTATTTTTATGTTAATAAATTTCCTATGTAGGTAAGGACACTCAAAATTGACTTGAATATTTCGAAATATAACACTTGAACTCGAACTTAAGAACCCTATTGACGAATAATTTTATGTAAATTTCTTTTCTTCATATATTACCCTGGAGAACATCTCATCTATACTATACAAATATGTAAATAAAATGAAAAGGCGTACTGGTACATTGGGCATTTTACGTCAGTTGCCAGTTGAAGCAATTTAGGAATAACAATTTATTTTACGTAGTGCCAAAGGTTTTCATTTTTCCCAAACCAATTTTCCTAAATTAAGATATTTCATTCCGTTTCCAGAGGCCAATTTTCGCTCTATGTTTAAAGTCCATAAAAATTTGGCTGCCAAGCTCCCCTAAATACCAAAAGGCGCCGATAAATTTCGGTGACAAGTACAGGCATCGCGAACTTTATTAAAAACCCCAGTGTTATTCTATTAAGAGCCATAAAAGCCAAATTGCGTACTTTTATTGGTCGTGTTTTAGCCGGTAATTTAGTGCGCTTTCTTCCATTTTATTGTACTCTCGTTTTTTTTGTGACGCTTGTGTCTTTCGAGGGCGCGTTAGAATGCGGATTGTTTATTAAATAAGCAGATAAAAGCCAAATTGCGTTTCATTAAGGAAAGTATTTTCAGGAAGTTGATAAATATGTTTTGGCTTTATTGGGATTTTCGTATTTGTAGTCCATTCTATTCTATGGGAAGCCGGAACATAACAAAAACTTGGAGAGGCTTATTTTTATATTTATTGTAGTTTATTACATTCGATTAAAATCATGTAAGAAACGTAAAGCCGAATATTTTTGTTACATCGTTAAATTTAGGAAATTTATTATTAAACTCAAACTCAGTATTCAAAAAGTTTCAGGATTACGCATAATACGCACTCCAGAACACTACTCTTCATGTGGTCGCATCTTGACTGACTTAATTCCGGCTAAATAAATACGTCTTTTATGGGAACAGCAGACGTCTTCCGCAGATCCCCAATTTGCCCGTCTTGGGTCTTGGTTCGCACTTCTAGCTTTTCATCTCGTCAACGATCAGTTAAATTATTGCTGGCGTCAGCTATAATATGAATATCTACTGTTGATAATGAAGATAGTCAATGTGCGTATGTAAAATATTTAATGAAAATATTAAAAATAATAAAACCATGCATCTAAAAATGAACAGAACATCGGCCATACTGACTAGCAATCCGACTCGGATTCGTTACAACTTTCTATCTATGGTTTCATGTATTCTGCAGACGTAAATGATTTATTTGCTCCTTCATGGTAACCAACTTTCACAGCTTTATATCCTTCATTGGACAGAACCTTGTTTATTTCATAAGGCCCTAAATACTTTTTACAAAGCTTTAATCCTGGACCAATGGGGAGTTATTTTGACCGCGATCATATTGTATGGCACTGTTTTTCTTTGCCGTAAATTGTACTGTCTTTATTTTCTTCTTGTACCTTCGCAACCTGTCGTTTATTTCCTTCTCTTGATTAATTCCTAGGATCAGTAAATGTCTGTATAACTTCTTGCTCTAATAACTGTGATTTTTAGATCTTCCTTATTTTTCATTTTTACTCAAACTAACACTTCAAATGATGTGACATCTATACTCCTTTGTAATGTCGAATTTAGTATTTTTTGTACTTTATCATATACTGGTACCATTTACCTGGGTATTCTAAACATAAAGTCGTAAGTACAGGTATAATGGTTCTGTAAAGTATTTCAACCTATTCGTTTCCTCTTGGAACTCCAGTAGTGATAGTAACATGCTGAATTCCTTCTTCTTCACAGTATTTATTAAACTCTTTGGAAGTGAAAGTAATTCCTTATTGCTAATTATTCCTAATGGATTTCCAAAGGTTTTTGTTGTAACTTTAATTTGTCAACAGTTTATTTCGCTATAGTCGATTTTGTAGCATACAGCCACACAAATTTGGAAAAATCATCTATAGCTGCCAATACAATTATATTAATTAATTCATTCATTCAAAACTGGACAAATTGAACGAGCTTTTTACTGTTATTTGCATTTATTAACAATTTTAATTTTTAGATTTGTTCGTTCTTGACAACGGAAGCAGATTTGTTCCTCGAAACGTCGATCGTTTTCTAGTTTTATTTAGGTTTTTCAGCTTGATTAGATTCACTAAACTAGCACTTATTTTGTTTACACACTAGAGCCAGAGCCAAAGCGGCTCTATTTTCCAAAGAATCGTACATTGAAGTGGAGAAAAAGGCAAAAATTTGTAAGATAAACATGAATCCTCCACATCAATATAGAACCTATTTCCATATAATCACTGAAGCCCATTCCAACAAAAACTTTAACGAAAATAAGGATGACAAAGGAGGTTCATTTGGGAAAGGCCGAAGTATCTTCAATAATGAAGAAATGGCAAGAAATACGGGCTAAGACTAGAGGAATCAATTGCATAAGCTTTGATTTCATGCAGAATCTACCTCTCATCACATATCATCTATTCCAGTTAATTATTCGCGTCATTATTTTTGGTATTCACAATCTTGAATTAGATGAGGCATTTATTTACACCTACAATGAAGAGGAAGCAAAAAAGGCGCAAACGATGTGTGCTTCTACATTTTTTTTTTAACAGTAACATCTTTATGACAATGAATCTTGAACTGATTAGTGATGGATGCCCTGGGCAGATCAACAATTACGTTATTTAATATGATCCATGTACTTAAAATTTTTGGCAATATTACGTACCTGTTTTCTGTTCGGGACTATTCGTTTATACCAAACGACCAAAACTTCGCAATGATCAAATAAGAAACTTTATTTAGAAAGAGCAGAAACACCTGACCTGAAGGGTGGAATAAGATGAGAAAGTCAGTAAGAAGTAAACCATCCTAGTTTTCGTTAGTCAACATGGATCCCTCAAAGATATATCACATTAATTTAACCACCGATAAATATTTTCCGAAAACATGTATACCGCTGACTTATTTAAGACAGGTTCGCATGTTCGAAATTATAGTCCGAGAGGCGACCGTCATAATAGTGTGGTGTCTGAACTGTCAGGATTTTGCATGATAAAGAATATGTCATAATAAACAATGTCGTCGCTCAAATATAATTACGAAAACTTTCTGTGGAATAATGACTTTCTAGAAGATTTTATCTGTACAACTGCAAAGAGCTGGAAAAATAAGATCTTTATGAAAGAATTGTAAAGAAATCATCACTTGCTGTATA
>MU185601.1:0-18674 GCA_016904865.1 Pissodes strobi | reverse complement strand
AAAAAAAGCAAACACCGCAGAACCTGACTTATCAATGACAGGACAAACACTGACTCTGGTCTTATCCATAAGCTTGCTGGGTATTAACAAAGAAACAACATGTCTTGGGGTAATCACGTCACCAAAATTGCCAAGGCAGCAGCACAAAAGGTAGGAGCAGTCTATATAGCAAAACAGTTGCATACACCTCATTAGCTTTTACTGCGCTATAAGACTCAGATAAGATCATCTCTGCCTTCCCATGCATGGAGATCGGCACTCAAAAACTTTCTCAAGATATTAGACTTCATACAGAGGAGAGCAGTCCGTCTTGTCGATGACCCAGAGTTGACTAGAGACCTTGATAGCCTTGAACATCAAAGAAAAGTGGCGGACCTATCTCTTTACTATCGCTACTCTTATGGAAGGTATTCAAACGAGCTGGCACTTATGATTCCGCCCATAGTTGTGCCAAGCAGAAACACCCGTCATATACATGTTGCTCATCAACATACGATTCAGTTGTGAACTCCTAGGACAAGGTTGTCGCGGGAATCCTTTGTCTGGAGGACAGCCTCGCTCAGCGCTTTGAGTCCAACGTCTACCGTCTTCTCCGCACACGCTCCGCTCGTTGACTGGTATAGGATTTTCCTTTTGTGTGTGTGCGCGGAAAAAAATATGTTTCTTCTTTAAGTATTCATGATAATTGAAAGTATTTTTTTTATCTTTTGCAAATTTCTAATATTTTTTAAAGCGACAAATGTGGCACAGAGTCGAAGCTGCTAATCAACATACGTTTCAGTTGCGAACGCCTAGGACGGGACGTGGCTGTTGCGGGAATCTGGATGGCTGCCTCGCTACAGCAGCGCTTCAAGTCCAACGTCCACCGTCTTCTCCGCACACGAACCGCTCGTTGAGTGGTATAGGATTGTCCTTTCGTGTGTGTGCCGAGAAAAAAATATGCTTGTTCTTCAGATATTCCTGATGATTGACAGGATTTTTTTTTTATATTTTGCAAATTTGTAGTATTTTCTATAGCCACAAATGTGGCTCAGAGTCGAAAGCCTTTTTATAATCTACGTCATTTGTGCCTAGATTCCTTTGTTGTTTTTCTACTTGTTTCATCATTACAGAGTGAATTATTATCTGTTCATTGCAACCGTGGCTTTCGGCTTTATATTATACTCTTCTTTCTGTTAGGAATTGCGGTATTTCATGTGGGTTTTCTAGTATTATAATTGTTTGAATAGTTAGGCATTTATATGTTGATGCGAACTATTCATACCAAAAATTTTAAATCTGATCTGCTCATGGACACATTCAGGTATGTGTGGTTCTAATACTATTGGCCAGTTTTTTGTTGTTATTTTATATTTCGTTTATCTGTTCGTTTTCTTTTGACTTAACACAGACAGCAGAGAACTGACTGAAAAACTTGATGTGAACCTTTGATCTGCATAATTTGTATATGTGTAACTTTAATTGGTCTGTGTACGGATGTGTGTGTTGCATACAATTTTAGTTTTACTATAGTCTGATGGAGTGTAAGAGTAGTCATACGCTAAATTTATAATCAACAGAGTAATGTATTTATAAATCATCGTTGAAGTAGGCAGGCATGCTCTCTGGGAACTTCTCACTATTACAAGGTTTCATTATATGATACCATTGTACGGGACCCACAGATCATAATTTCTACAACATTACGATGTTGCGACACAAAATATATACAATTGTGTATGTGGTATGGCTTTTGCGATTGACTACATAAATTGTGTCAGATCTTCAAACCGTTATTTTTCGAACAAGTGTAGAAAGTGATACATTTTTGCACGCAAAAATAGCAAGACAAATGACGCGAAGGGGAGTTTGTATATGTTTTATGTGCGAGAAACACACTTTGCGCGCGTGTTAGGAACAACATTTTTTCTATGAACATCAGATAACAACTAAAAGAAAAACAAAGGTTATTTTTTGAAGAAATTTTAATATCTGAAAGAACTACAGCAATTTTACAAATTTATGAAAAAATTATACGATGTTTCACAGTGTTTGTAGCATCTTGCTGACATGGAAAGGGAGGAAAAATCTGTAATTAGGTAGGTGTCGCAATCCCCAAGTGCACCTATTGTTGGTTGACATATAATCATCTTTAATCGTTATACAGGATAATTTTATTAAAAAGTATGTTTTTTTTTTAACTGAAATATTGGGAATTACGAACAAATTTAGGCAAAGAGTGTAAACTAAGATTTGGACAAAAGTTTCTCACGTTTTATAAAATAGTTACCAAAATACATATAAATTTTCCTGTCTTTGCGCAGAAAAATCTTATTTCTATATCTAATTTTTTTCACACAGTAACTGTTAAAAACTACCCAACACGCTTTGAACTACGGCACATTTTTTATCAGCAAGTAGGTATAAGATCAATAATTATTTTTAATTGTTATTGGCCTTCATCCGAAAGCGGCTTAAAGTGAACATCTTACAAAAATCGCTGATTATCTCATTTGGATCCTGTTTGTAGTAGGTATCTAAGATATACTTCACCATTAGGAAAGCTTGCTTGCTCGACAAACGTCTCAAATTGGTCCCAAATAGTTTCTGCTGTTTTAGTAGTTCCATCGCCCTAAATTTAAATAGTCTAAATTATTTTATTCCTTTTTCTAATAAATATGATTTGTTTTTTTCCTAATAAATATATGATCTAATTGTTAGATTCAAACTTATCCGTATGATATGATAAATTACAAACACACTTCACATTGAATCAGTGATTTGAGATAGATAAACAATTAACAACTTATTAAAAGTTAATATAAGAAAACTTATATATGGTGCTAAGTAATAATTATATTACCTTCAATAAGTTTATCGAAAAAGAACAAGGAAATATCTGGAAATGTACTAGATTAGAGGATTAGATAAATTTTAGATTTTCGAAAACATTTCGAAAAGTAACCAAATTTTACTAAGAAAGATCATTAGAAAATGATGCACAGAAGTTTACTTAAAAAAAGAATTTATTTCGACATTTTTAACCGGGAACTTTCACCAACGCTCACGCGGGAAATGTTTAACATCGTTTATCAAAAGGGATTCGGCGTAAAACAAAACGAAGTGAAAGGTGTATTTATTGAGGAAACACTTAAAGGTGAGAACGGAGTAGCGATCATTAATCTTGAGATTTGAAAGCGAAATAAATTGTGTCATGTGCTATCCGGGATAAGTAAAATTGATTCCTGTATTTCGGAAACATGAACAATTTTATTAAGAATACAAACTAATATTTTTTTTCAGGTTTATAATAATATAAAATATTATATGGTCATCATGTTATTTTGCCACGCTTTTCATTATTTTCTAATTTTATTTAATTGCATTCACCTTACATTAGAAGAAAGTGAGAGTGAACAAAGTTAAAAAAAATTAAATTAAGTTAAGGATATTTGCAATTAATGATAGCTAGGCCAGAACGACCTGCCGGTCGTCGAAACGCGCAAAGCTCCAATGCCGGAGAGTAGAGAGAGGTTTATATAAAAGCACCACCAACTTGTAGATCACACCAGTCAGAAAATCCCTAAGTTGTGATATGGAACTTGTGTTAGGTTAGTTTTTGCAACAGAAAATATAAGTGGGGTATCGGTCCTGATGTGGGCTTAATGAGAAAAAAAAATGCTATTTAGCTACGCCAAGCGTTCGATAATTTTTATTATCTTCTTCAGGGCTACAATATGGAGATATTATTTAATATTGATGTACAAACCATGTGTGGTGTATAGTGTTCCTTGTTTTGAATATGAGGGCATATATATAGGCCAAACATCTAGGGTATTAAAGGATAGATTCACAACACACAAAAGTGATTGTAAACTCAATAAAAATGCATGTGCTATAGCAGAACACACTAATAATGCAGGACATTTGTTTAACTACAATGAAACAAAAAATGTATGTAATGAGTCTAATTACAGCAAAAGGCTCTTTCTCGAGATTTATTCCCATTTGCTTACACTAGATACTAAAAATAATAACCACACATATAATCAAAGTGGTATAATTAGTGGTTAAATTAGTTTGAGGACAAATTTTATTGTATCTACATATCCTCTATGATAACCATAACTATAGGATAACTGGGACTAGAATAGACCATGCATTTAGCAAATAATTTGTATCAAAAAACTTATAACAACGCAAAAAAGATACAAAATTAATCTAAATAGGTTCACTTTCCGTCGAACGACACAGCCGACTATAAAATTGCTTTTATCCTTATAATGGAGGCCGCCATTTTACGTGGATTAATTACGAATATTATACTTACGATGTAGTAATTAGAAATTTATGTCTGTTTTGCGTAAGAAATGGTTTTCAAAAAATTGCATAGCAGTAAGTAGAATTTAAGGTTTCCTTTGTACACCAGTATTAAATAATATCTCCATATTGTAGCCCTGAAGAAGATAATAAAAATTATCGAAAGCTTGGCGTAGCTGAAAAGCATTTTTTTTCTCATTAAGCCCACATCAGGACCGATACTCCAAGAAATTCTTTGTAGGAGAGATCGATTTTTAATAGTGCACTATTTGTGTAAAGGATCTTAAAATGCACCCGAATGCGACAGCCTCGCGAGTTTATCGCTGACTAAGCAATTTGTGCAATGAGGGACCTTGCGACCTACTCACCTACAAACTCGATTCAACATATATTGAAAAATGGAATATTCTTGTGGCTTTTCCACAACTGAAAACAAAAGTAGAAGACGAAGAAGTAAACTAATATCAACTTGTTTGAAAAGTGGGCACAATAATTAAGGCTTATTAGCCAGACAAAAAGCTTATTTGCAAATGATCAGTCTTTGGCCTGATTTGGGCTTTGATCGCTTTTGATCTTTTACTGAGCTCATCAGTAGGACAAAGAAGTTCTATAGCGACTTCATGGTGAATGACTCAAACCAGAACTTCATTCACTCTTTGAGGCAGGTCAAAGTGAATTTTGTACCCTATTTTTTCATGAGGGAATAGTGAATCTCTCGTAAATTGGTAATAGTTGGATTATTTGTGCCACGACCTGGTCAAATACTCTTGTAGTGCATAAGTTTTCCTGATCATCATAGTTCCTAAATTGGCCCTGGGTCTTGTATTGGGCTATTAGAGGGAAAGGCTTTTGTCTAGCCCCTTGAGCTTTCCTTACGTAATCGTGGGATAGTAAAATATGTCTATTGTTTAGCTGTCTCTCTATAAGGCTGTGAACCGAGTCACAGTTCATTTGTGTGTGACCCGGTTCTAAGTGCTCTAGATTGTGGTTTTTTTCATTATCAACTGCATATTGTAGAAGAACATTGGTCAGAACACTACTTCTATTTTGGAGACACAGCCATCGCTCCATATTGCTATAGGTAAATCATCTTGATAATACTGACGAAAATGGTCAAGTATTGTTGCAAAAATTGGCGAGCGAAGCTCTCCTTCTACTTCACTCCACCAGTAGTTGCAACATTGATGGTCTCTTAGATTATATATAATTAAATAGTGCACCTTTAATCTTGCCTTGAAATAAAATTTATTGGCATTATTGATAGGACACATTTTTACCGCCTGAACGTCCATTACAAAAATATGAAAAGTACCATCCAAACATTTTGATTTGTCCAAATCCTTTACATTTCTTGCAGGACCTTTTAGAGTTACATGTCGGTTATATACGACTTCAGAGATGTTTCCGGATCTAAATGCAACACAAGTCTTGCATTGATCTTTTTTTTTGGCGAAAAGTTAAGGTCTTCAAATTTTTCAGAGAAGTAGCACGAACTGAGGAATAGTTTCTGGTTTATCGCACAGTTTTCTTGATTGATCCTGTAAATCTAGGCTTTGGATTCAAAACTGTATTCAAGGTATAACTTTTTAGTATCCCTCCTGATGTAGTGGGAAGGCATCTTAGGAAGGCTTTCTAGAAAATGTATTAAATATCGGCTTTGCTCCTCAGTGTTCTGTCCCGATAAAGGACGATTGATTGATTCTTCTTCTAGTACTAAGAACATCACTTAAAGAAACCATTCTATTAACTGTTTTTCAGGCCCAATTAGTTACCATCCATTAGTCCTAGTGTGGCTGAGAACATTTTTTTGCATACTGGTCTTTTTATATTATTTTCCACTTTTAGATAATAATTATAGGTAGTACTACGCCGGAAGTTTTCGACGTATTTTCGTCCAGTTCATTTTATCTCAATTAAACTAACCCAAACTACTGGCATAAACTTTTTGCTGATCCCAGCTCATGTCATTCCAAAATATTGTAAACAAAGCCTTACACCTGGCTTGTACTACAACATCTAGTTTTATATTTTTGGCATGTGACCTGGAACTTCTGTTTCTTTATTTTGAAAATCGTTACCATCTTTATTTCGGGTGTACCCTAAGTAGTTTTGTCCCTTCATTCTTCGTTTTTTATTTTTTTCTAAACTTGTTTGTATTTGTTTTGTTTTGAAGCTATGTATGTCTTCTTGTATGAATTCATGTTCAAAAATAATTCTCACGTTTTCACCTATTTCGAAATAACTATTTTCCAGTGTTTTCTGTAGAATGTGAATACTCCTTTGATTTTGAGTTTGTGTGTATATTAAGTAATCACCAGCATCATCGGTTGCTTTCTCTGCTTGAGATACATTAAAAACTGTGCAATGGTAAGTGCAAAATGATTCAAATTCCATGACAAAATAAAAGGTCAAATTTGACTTT
The DNA here is from genome assembly GCA_016904865.1 of Pissodes strobi. NCBI lineage: Eukaryota > Metazoa > Arthropoda > Insecta > Coleoptera > Curculionidae > Pissodes > Pissodes strobi. The sequence goes on along the minus strand of MU185601.1, from coordinate 11,953 downwards.
AAATAGTGAACAGGCATAATATGGTCATTATTATCAACTACTGTTATTAGCAAATTAAGAATTTAAGATTGATTGACGCTTAGATCGGGTATGTGGAAATAGAATAATAATAATAATAATAATAATAATAATAATATGTATTACACAAATATGTACATTTGTAAATAATAGTCGCCAATAATTATAATATATAAGCAAAAAGTTCACAAAATATCAAAACGTAAAAGACAAATATTACATAACGACTAATTATACAGTACAAATACTTTTAATTAAAATATTCTTATATTAGCGCGTATTCATAATAATAATAATAAATAAGAAAATCCTATATTTGAGTTCAAATTATTGGCTCTAAGCAGTTTCCTTAGCTCGATTTTAAATTTGTTATTAGACTGAATATATTTTAGCTGAATAATCATTCTATTGCCAGGAGAGAGCAGATATCTTTTAAAGGCCTCAAAATTATTTTTGGTTTATTAAGGTGTTTCAGATTTTAGTCAGGAACCTTGGATGATTTTAAGAAAAGAAAAAGAGTTGATATTAATTTAGGTCCGCAAACGCTTTATTTTTGAGATAGGAGACATTCAAAATTGCAAAAAGGTTTTTTTCCGAATATTTTAGACACGGCATAAGATAGTTTTTTAATTTTAGTAGGTACTCACCAGGCATAAAAATATACTTTTTCATGATTTTTTTTCTACTTTTACAAGTAGTGTCATCCACACTGACATGCCTTCGAATATAATATACTATACAGTACGCTAGTACTCTTTTTCAACATAAATCTTTTTTTTTTCAATTGCCTTTTATCTCTTAGTTAAACTGGCTTCTCGACTAAATGTATAATTTAAAAAAATATATTTGTATGGCGTTACCAGGCTATAATTTTTGAATGAGCATTTCGTTGGCCAGATACAGATTTTGTTTGTTTTATAAATGTAAATAATTTAGACAGCTTTTATCTAAATCACTAAATTGCACAAATGCCGAGTTAGCGAAATTAAAATAAATGTCTTTTATTTATTTAATCGAAAATCGTTCGTCGGCCAGAAAAGTCAAGAAGCCGTTTTTGCTAAGAGTGTGGAAATTATCTTAATTTTGAAAAAAGCCAATGACGTATCATTTATTCGTCAAAAATATGGAAAGAAATATCAGCGCGGTCACCACTGCTAGAGGTAGATATTTTTTCCCTGAAAACAATATATTTGTATGCCAAGTTAGTTAACTGCAACACAGCTTCATCCACAATACCGAAACATAATTTAGACACTGGATATGTGTTTCGGCAACTAAGTTAGCATTATGAGCAGATTATTAAAACTAAACTTTTAATCTCTCTACACTCCAGTATGCTAATAATTTTAAGTTATTTATTGTTATTTTGTGTCCGTTTTCAGCATACTCGGCAACACTTAATTTTTCTGTTCTACCATGCCTTAAATGAGCTATGATTATTTTGAATCTTCTAATTTGCCTAGAATTTTTGGTTACAGTTCATGCAATCATTTTCATATATCCCGTTTTTTTCGCTGTTTCAATTTTATCCTTTGGACCACCCAATAATAAACGTTACCATACTTATTTTCTTAACGTATGCCTAGTATGGATATTTCCAACTCTCTGTTAATTGTTAAAGGTTTCTTTTCTGAGGGGACTACTAACCATATGGGCGAACTAAGGAATGAAAGCTGGCCAATTTATCTTGGTCGCGATGGAAGGAGTCATCATGAATTAAATCAGTTAGTGACAGTATTTCTGTAAATATCAAACGCTAGTGTGCTATTAGGTATATTAGATAAAATAAAATAACATAGATGCATTCATTTACTTTTTGTATGTACCCCAAAATTAGATCACATTCTAACACAACTGTGGTACAAGAGCATGTAATATTTATTTATTAATCAGTGAATTTAACTCACAATTAGGTATATTTTGTTTGTAAATAGCACTTACTATTTTAAATTTATTGCACCATGTTACATTTGTTATTCTACAAATACCTAATTTAAATCTACCTTAGTTAACAAAAAAACATTACCTATGTTTTTTTTTGTTGACTAAGGTAGATTTAAATTAGGTATTTGTAGAATAACAAATGTAACATGGTGCAATAAATTTAAAATAGTAAGTGCTATTTACAAACAAAATATATCTAATTGAGAGTTAAATTCACTACCTACTTTAGAATTAGAAATATTGTCATCAAGCATGCGGGGAATTTCTATAAATAAAAGTGGCAATCCGCGTGGCTGCCTCGGCTGCCTCGGCTACCTCTCGCCTACTTTCGGCCGATTCTGACCGAATAACAACATGGCGTATTAGTCGTAGTAAAACGCCATGCTTTGATTCTGTTACTATCGTGTGGTGTTCTTTAGTGCTTTGTAAGACTTTTTGTGGCAAATCCGTGTTTTATACTTTATCATGGTTCATCATTGTAGGGTTTGCACGAAAAGATTCCAGAATTTCCCAAAATTTTTGTTTTCGGTGAGTATTAAATGCCATTTATTTGACGTCCCACGAGGAGCATACAAAGCAATAAAATAATGCATGTGTTTCTAGTTCAAGTACAAGTAGATAACAATTAGCTTCTAATAACACTTTACAAGTTTATTATAACTGCAAATCAAAAATAAAACTAATCTAGCATAATTGATATTTTCGTTTTAATCATCTACACGAGTGCTACCGCCTGACGAGTTCTAGGCTTTGTGCGCGCATTATAAACACACTTCTGAAAACTGCATAATATATTGCTTATAAATACTTTTAAAACCTTGCCATCTACTTTACTGGATTGGTTTGGGGACCATATATATGAAGATGACCTGTTCAATTGCAATGGAACCGAATTAATAAAATTAGTGATAACAAATTATTTTAAAATCAGGATACATTATGAAGCTTAAAAAGCTTGAATTTTCCCAGAAACCAAGAATTAGAAGTTTACTTACAAAAGCCGTCTTATTTAGAAATGAATACACTTTTGTATACTTATTAGTTATTCAACTAGATTGTTTAAATAAGCGTTGTATACTTAAAATGATATTTCAAGACTTAAAAACTGGTCAAAAATGTTCCAAAATAATTTTGCCTAGTATTTTCTTAATCTCTGCCTTTGCTTTGTTTTGTTCTTTTGAGATTTTTTTATTGTTGTGATTATTATTTTTGATTTTTCAATAGCGAAATCAGTAGTCCTACTCGATTTGATTATTGGAACATTTTAAACGCCATTAGAATGTTAAAAACTGCAATTTTACATCTATTACGATTAAAGTATGTATATACTATCCTAGATGAGCGATTTAATTTAGTATTATGGTCTATTGCATTATCTTTAATTTTTAGTTAATAAAAATTAACAGTCTGTCGCAAAGCTGCAATCGGGGGGACATTGAAAATGATAAATAAAATAGCAAAAATGTGATTTGTGTCATAATAAATAGTTTTTAAAAGCAGAGTTTAAAAAAGTAAATATTTTGTATATATAATATTTTTAATTAAAGAAAAAAAAATAAAAAAATAAATAAAGAAAGGTGCAGATATGAAGACCTAAAAAATTACCCTCCACTTGTAGATAGGAGAATATATTAATATATAATTAGCCATAACATTACTGTAATATGTTTAACCTGTTTTGGTGCCTTTGGTTACTTTTAGTCATTTTCGGTTAGTCGTTCAAACAACTTTCGTTTAGTTTCAGTTAGTTCAAAATTATTTCAGTCATTTGAACCGACTCCAATACGTAATAATCAAATTTTAGATTTTTGGCTAGTCCCTAAAGTTCGGTTCGTTTTGGTTAGTTTTAACTTACTTTAATTTTTGTAACCTATTCCGATACGTTTTAGCTCGTTTTGGTGCTTTTGGTTAAACTAAGTTAGTCATTCAATCAACTTTCGGTTACTTTTAATTAGGTCCAATTTATTTTAGTCATTTGAACTGGTTCCGATACGTTATCACCAACTTATATGTTTTTGACTAATTTTAGTTAGTCGCCAAAATTCGGTTAATTTGGGTTAGTTTTAACTTACTTTGACATTTTAAATCTGTTCTGATATCTTTTAGCCCGTTTGGTTCTTTTATTCACTTTTGGTTAGTTATGGTTAGTCATTCAATCAACTTTCGATTACTCTCAGTTAGTTCCAATTTATATTTGTCATTTGAATTGGTTCCGACACGTTGTTATAACCAATTTGAATGTTTCTGGTTAATTTTAACTTAGTTTAATATTTTTAATTTGTTCCGATACGTTTTTGCCCTTTTTGGCGCTTTTGGTTACTGTTGGTTAGTCGTTCAATTAACTTTCGTTAGAGTTAAGTTAGTTTTAATATATTTTAGTCATTTGCATCGGTACGTTATAAGCAATTTTAATGTTTTTGGTTAGTTTTGGTTAGTCGCTAAAATTCGGTTAATTTGTATCAGTTTTAACTTACTTTAAACTTTTTTAATCTGTTCTAATACGTTTTAGCCCGTTTTTGGTGTTTTAGTTACTTTTAGTTAGTTTTGGTTAACCATTCAATCAACTTTCGGTTACTCTCAGTTAGTTCCAAGTTATTTTAGACATTTGAACCGGCTCCGATACGTTTTTATAACTTTGTTTAATTTTAGCTAGTCGCCAAAATTCGGTTATTTTGGGTTACTTTCAACTTACTTTAATATTTTTAATGTATTTCGATACGTTTTAGCTCTTTTTGGTGCTTTTGGTGAGTTTGGTTAGTCGTTCAATTAACATTCGGTAAATTTCAGTTGGTTTTAATATATTTTAGTCATTTGATGCTGTTCCGGTACGTTATAAGCAATTTTAACGTTGTTGGTTAGTTTGGTTAAACGGCAAAATTCGGTTAATTTGGGTTAGTTTTAATTTACTTTATCATTTTTAATGTGTTCTGATAGGTTTTTAGCCTGTTTTGCTTCTTTTAGTTAGTTTTGGTTATAGTCATTCAATCAACTTTCGGTTACTTTGAGTTAGTTCCAATTTATTTTAGTCATTTGAACCGGTTCCGATACCTTATGACCAATTTTAATATTTTTGGTTAGTGTTGGTTAGTCGCCAAAAATCAGTTTATTTGTGTTAGTTTTAACTTATTTCTATATTTTTAATCTGTTCCGATATGTGTTAGCCAAGGATTTAGCCCGCTTTGATGCTTTTTGTTACTTTAGGTTAGTCATTCAAACAACTTTCGGTTACTTTCAGTTAGTTCCAATTTATTTTCGCATTTAAACCGGTTTCGATACGTTATAATCAATTCTGTAGCTGCGCGTGCCAGAGTTTTGGTGTTCGGAATTGTCGATACCTTTTTTTCATACCAGGTTTGATACCCAGTCAGTCTGAACAAAAAAATTGGAGGTACGGTGATGGATCTTTATTGACTTTTAATCTTTTATAATTTAATCTCCCTCTAAAATATTAATAAAGACTTTGCAATACATTTAAATAGCATTCGTACTTAAGACAATCAAATTTATATTATGTGCTTAAAAATTCGTTTCCAAACTTGAAAATTGTCGGTCTCAAATTTCCCAATTTTTAGTTTTTGCGTAATCGATTTAGATTTGAATTTTGGTGAGAGAAAAAATATTAGGAAAAATAAAAATGATACGCCTGTGTTTGTTTACCCACTAGCCACTTGCTCTACCACAGTTGATAAATACACACCTCACAGTCTGTGGTTTAGGATGCAGTTTTCTAGAAAATTATGAATGACAGATTTTGTCTTTTTAAGTAGGTACTTTTGGTAGTCTTAGGCTATTGTCATTCCTAATTACTAAGGTATCCAAAAATGGCAGTTCATTGTTCACAACTTTAAAGTTAACTGAATGGTACGAAAATAGCTGTTTAGTCGTAATATAAAATCTTCGATATTAGCAGTCTTTATATTAAAATTTGCGAAAATGTTATCCACAACACTCAAACTCGATTTCAATTGTGTTTATGAAAATATAAGTTAAGAACAGTGTTTTTGCCCAATGTACTTTCAAGTTGTTGGTAATGGTGATTATTAGATTGAAAATAGTTTGGATCTATGCAACGTTTGGTTAAAGTTAAATAATTATGTGTGATTTCATTCTCTAAACTATTCCTTTGGAGTCATTCACCATGCATTGCGTGGTCAGCGGGATTGGTACTCGGGGAAGAATGATTTAACATCAAACTAGATTAAAATAAAATAATTTTGACAATGAACTCACATGAGAATATTTAACTTTAACCAAACATTGCATGGCTTAAAATAATTTTCAATATAATAGTAACTATTATAACAACTTGAAGGTACGATTATTAGCGAAAGGGTTGCATTTCAATTAGTAGATTTGAAAACGAAATCAATCAAGAGTTCGAGTATAGTATAGTACAGATATGTGGATGATTGCCCGGCAATTTCTAATAAGGAAACTGCTAATAACCAAGATTTTGCAACAAAACTAGACAGATGTTTCCCCTTAATTAAATTTACTTATGAAGTTGAAAACAAAGGGCAACTATCATTTTTAAATACTTTGATAATTAATAATGATAATACCACATAGGAATTATTAATAAGCGTACGTTTAAGAAAGTCATTCGTAATTCCACTTCATTCGTTAACCATGATATAAATACAAAACATATTCCTCAGACCTAAAATAAGGTGCGTACAGACTTGACGAGACGAGCCCGAGACGCGCCAAAAGCCACGAGCGCCCATACGAGACGCCCGCGAGTCCTACTGCGATCCATAGATCGCGACGAGCCAAACTATATTTACTCATTTATATGTGACTTGTCCGTCATCGAGAAAATATGGCGATTATTTCTGAAATCCAAAACGCATGTAGTCGAGTAAAATTGGGAAGCAAAGTCGCTTAGATTTCGAGAAAAAAAAAACTGGCGTAGAACCAAATGGGACTTGGTGCGATTCTTTAATTAGGTGATTGAGTACCCAAATTTCTTTTTTACGACATTTTGTAGTGGTCAGGAAATTTTTTTTTCGAAAAAAACTAAAAAAAATCGATTTTTTATGAAATATATTTTTTAACGTCTCCAACGATATATCTCTGAAAATAATTGTGCTATCGAGCCGATTTTTTTTTTTATATTAAAGTACATAAATTAGCGCCTCTAACAACGCCCCACACGGTTATCAAATATGTATTTTTAATTTGTTAAAATAATAGCAAACTTTAACTTATTATTTTCCTGATTGTATTTTTCAACAATCGAGAAAAACTTTTATTTATGAAAATATGTTTATACATACTGCGAACAAATTAAAGCCAATATATGAGAAAAGTTTTTTAAATTATAATTTTTCAGGTGCCAGCTATAGCATGGAGCCAGTGATTTTTTTTTAATGAATTAAAGCTGTATTACTGCGCTCTCATTACACTGCTTACGCCTGCCGCTTACAATGTTAATCTGACCTGGTCGTTGTGTTCAGGTGTAATAGATACGGATCTAAGGTGTTCTAGTTTTAACCTAAAAAAATCCAAACCATAGGTAGCTAAATATAATTAATAATTTTTATTTAATTTAAACTAAAAACGTAAGCAAAAAATATTTTATTCTACATTAAAAGCAATCTAATTCGTCATTTTCCTCTGTATCTTCCTCGAAATTTCTAAGAACATTATTACAAGATCGACATTTACACTCGGTACAACATTTTAGGCCTTCTTTAACACAACCACATTTTCGATTTTCACAATTTTTATCTGAACAAAAAATATTTAATGATTGGCGAACAAAATCAGGAATCGGCTTATCATTGGAAAATATTGGAGTCCAAATGTCGTCAGTTAAATTCCATCCTGAACCATCTGTATTTATAAGTGATGTTGGTATATTACTAGTGTACCATATTTTAAGTTGATACATACACCTGGAGGAGCAAAAGAAAATATATTAATAGAAATTATATTTAAATACCTGTAATCGTTTACCTTAAAAAGTGCTGGTAAAAAGCGCTTTCAGTTGGGGGAAACTCTGATGATGGTTTGTTTGTTGTTGTTGCTAACTTAATCCTTAGATCGTTTAATTTCTGAATTTGTTTATCTTTGTTTTTGTATAGTAGGAGAACCAATTTTTTAACGATTTCTAAAGCTTCGTTATTAGACAGCACTGGCAATTCCGATAATTTTTTAAGAACGGCAATATTTTTTTTAAGCACATCAAACGCAGATTTTTTTCCTATTTTGAAAAAAGCACTAGTGGTGTCACAACCGGTAAAACAATGAAGTGCCAAAAGACAAGAACAAATTGAAGTTCCTAAATTTTGCACTATCTTTTTTATTGATAAGAATCGTCTACTATTGCCATGTCCAAGTTGCATAAACAAATTAGTTTCATTCAAGTCGGAGTCCGAACAAAAAAAGTGTATAAGTAAAATTAATACATCTGTATCAACTGATTTCACCAATATTTGTTTGCTAAATTTCGTTTCGTATATTGCATGCAAAACAATCCTGGTATCCGCCTCTTCCTGTTTGCTAAATAGATTTTTGGTAACTTCTGAATGATATTTATGTAGTGAAACTACTTTTTCTGGTAATTTAAATCCTCCAGCTATTGTTAATATTTCGCTTTCGTTTAAGTACTGTGCAGCGTTTTGTGTTAAATATTCGGCCAAAAAACATAAAAGAGACTGTTTGTTTTTATAGGACTTTAAAAAAAAATCGATATTTCTGTATTTTTCGACTACCAATAACATTGAATTGCGGTACATTAGTATCTCCTCGTCTTAAACGTTCACCACTTTTTATTGAATTTTTATTGTAGGTGTCAAAAACTACCGTTATTCGAAGTTAACTACAGATTTTAAGAAAATGCTACCTAAATCGTTGAAAGTTATAAATTCTTTTTCATTTAGTTCTTGTATGGTTACCATTCCATCTATTATCAGCGATTGTACTATTGGACAATCAACGATTGCTTTTGATTCGTCCTCAATTTTTTTTGCCAGGTCAGATTTAGTTCCCTTTCTCATAGAACCATCGTCATAAAATAAGGACGTTGGTACTAGTGTCAATTCGTGAGATAATAGTGTAGTCAGATCAATTTCATTGACTTGTGCCGCACACAATATTCTTCGAAACATTAATTCCGAACCAATAATATCCTTTCTTTCTTAATATTTACTTTCACATTTCCTTCTTTAAATGTCAAAATTTTATTTCTTGATTTAGGTTTCCAGAAATTTAAGTGGTCGGTCTTCTTCCAAAATACTTCTTTATTGTTTTGCGTTTCATTAATAAAGTTGCTTAGGCTTAGTTCGATATCAGTATTTACCTCCTTTCCCGTGCAAATATTTATTAAAGCGAAAGGAGCATTGTTAACGTCAAACGGGTTGCACCAATCACGCTCAATAGTATTCATTATTGTAAGTACATTGCTTTGGTTTGTTTTCTGTAATGAATTTCCTTCCTTTCTATATGTCAATTCGCTTTGGGACATCGATTCTGAAATAAATTAAATATCTTTATATACCTAATATGTGGTATATAAATTCGGCTAATATATGTAAAAAAGTTTTAAAAAATACATACGCACCTATGAAGTTTTGAGAATATTCCCCTAAAGTATGTCTGGTAACGATCCACCGAAGTAGAGCAGATGGTTTTCGCGAAAATCCAATAATTCCTGAACGACTTTTACAATCCCGGTTTATCGATTGTTCCAGAGCCATATCTGAGGCAACGCAATTAAATCGTTTTTCATTGGTTTTCTTTACCACGAAATTACCATTTGCCAGAAAAGTATACATGTAAGGAACTCGCTGCTTAAGATCTTCTATATCAGCCAAGTAAACTGGAAGCCATTTAGAATATAGATTTCGTCCAGCAGCTGATAAATAAGGCAGAACATCATACACCGCTGCCAAATGACTTTGAAAATCTCCATTTCTTTCAGCACTTAGCATTCTCCAAAGTAAATCGATTGTCTCCAAAAAAAAGTGCCAATATTTAAATGTTTTTGATGAATCGCAACCCAAGTTTAAGAATTCTGTTACTATTTTGTCATGATCTTCAAGTAGTTGAAAAAGATCTTCTAAGTTACCTGTTTTGTCAATTTTTTGTATGATTCTGTTTATTTCCTCTTTCAGCTCGTCGGTCCAAAATATTTGTCCTTTATTTTCTTCATACCAGTTATTTAATGATTTGTAAAATAATCGAGACATTGCATCGGCTGCTAATGTTAGGCCTCGAATAGCGCGAGAGTACTGTTTTCCATCGAGCATTAAACGACAAGAATTTTCTGCGTAAATATCTGTTTCGACAAGAATAGAAGTTAGTCCACCATCGGCAAAAATGTAGCCTATACTTGCAATAAATGCCATTGTTAGGTGCATCCCACCAAGTTGCAATGTCACTCTGCCAGACAATTCTGGAGGATTGTTCCATAGTATCTCACGCGCCTTTGAGTAAATTGCTAAATCAGCTGTTATTACAATATGATCCTGATTTAAATTTTCTGCTAGTTGTACCAGCCTAACCAACGCCGTAAAAATTGTATCAAATTCGGTAGGGGGAGCGTTTAAAAATGGAAGGTATGTAATTGTTGAAACTGGAATATTATTTTTGGACATAATATTTTGAAAATCACTCCACCCCAGGAATGAATACTCTCTTTGGAGGAATTTCACTAATCGCCAAGATAAATTTATCTTTTTCGAAATATTTGAATCTTTTCTACTTATTGTTGGCAATTTAAATTCACAAGGTATAGGGCGGGTTTTAGGCTTATTATATTTTTTAATTCGCTGCAAACTTATGTCAGTTTCTTCTTTGCTTAAAGCGAATTTACCTCCTTTAATTTGTTCTCTAATAGGTTTTATAGACTGTTTTTCTTGAAACACGACCATAGCCATAGCATGTGTTGTTCGTTTCCCATCAATGGTCTCTTCGTTCAGGTCAAAATTATCAATACTCGCTCGAATGTAATTTTTTTTCTCAATCGAAACATGCCCCAAACATTTAGGTACATATATCTCTTCTTTGTCATCGATTTCCTGTTTTGCCAATGAGGTTGTTAATTGACGGACATCGTTATAAGAGCAAGTAAGTCCCAGCTGAGACAACATATCCAAAATATGTCTGCTTGGAACGTGGTGATACAAATGTAAACCCAGACCGACATGAAAAGAATTTTTTCTATGAGATTTGTCAAAAAGCCCTAATATGATATTGCTTGGAATAGCTGCTAATTCACTTACTTGCTCATATTCAGCCTACAAAAACATACAGAATGAGAACTTAAATTAAAAACTCTTTTAACAATATTTTTATTACGCATGCATCATAATCAACGATTATCGCACGCTGCAGCGTGCTTAAAATGATGTTTATGATGCGCCTACTTTTTTAAAGGTTGCTATAGAAATATTTGATCATGTCAAATGTGACAGATTAATATATTCGTCAATATATCCCTTAAGTTTAATATTTAAAACATTTTTGAGATTATGATGCACTCGTAATAAAAAATAGCGTATGATATACGTGTATAAGAGGCCTTTAAAACCCTTGCGACTTACAAAACACTCCGCTGCGCGTCGTGTTTTGAAATATGTCGCGCGTGCTTTAAAGGCCCTCTTATACACTTATATCATAATATACTATTACCTCTGCAAATAAGTGTGCATCTATAAGCCATGACACGAATAGGAGTAAAGTTTTTGGAACCTCTTTCTGAAACCTATTTTTATTAATATTATCTGGTGTTGGAAATCCGCTTGTAGGTTGAAATGAAGCCATTGCACTGCGTATTATTGCAGCAGCTCTTAACAAAATCTGAATTTCAGACATTTCTGTAGGAAGTAAAATATCTTCCTGAACATCACTACCACTACTTGATAAGGAGTTAGACTTAACCGAATTGTCTTTGAGTGAATTATTGGGGACCGTTTTCTTATTTTTCTGCGAATTTATGTTTCTGTTAGATATGTAGTGGCTATAACATAATTTATGATATTTC
>MU185600.1:89340-108679 GCA_016904865.1 Pissodes strobi | reverse complement strand
CTTCTTTTGTTACTTGGGATGGCGTGCAGATTATATAGCTCAGATTACGGATCGATCTACGTCAAGTGAGAAGAGATAATAAAGAAGGCACTTCGGTAAAACAATAACAAGGTCTAAGAATTAATGAGTTTACACTATACTCGATTACTAAAACACATATGTCCTCTTGGTTGGTTTGAATTGTTTATAGGTCTTAGTCTTATTTGTATTATAAAGTTCTTTAAGAGCGGTATTATGTTTTAATTTATGGTTAGGTTGGTTGTTTCATGAGAAAATTATGTAAGGTTCTTAGTTTATCTCAATTTCACTCAGCACTTTTAAACGCTGTTTAACATTGCAAATCACTTGTTTTAAAATTTTGACAGATCTATCGTAGTTTCGTCTATAGTACTTTCTAGACGGGTATCCCCCAAGAAGTATGTTCCTGTGAACTGCACTTTCCGAGTTGGGTCTGAAGATTAGGATATGATTAGAGCCTCTACCACGTCCCTGTGGACTGCAGCAGGTGAGAGCGGAATAGGACTGCCGGGCTGATGGTCTATAAATTAAATTGAATGTTTACATAATATTTTTCAAGTTCAAACTCAGGATAGGGTGATAATTAATTAGTAGTTTAAATATATGCTAAATCTCGAAGATTTTTGCCTTTTCAGGCTTATCACCATTGCGTCACAATAATAATGGCTTTTCTCACTTATTTCCCGAATTTTATTTCTTATTTTCCTTGACTTTCGAGCCGTATGAGGTTAAAACTACCCAAAACGAAAAGTGAGGGCATTTTTGCTTTGATTTTTCATAGATATGAGAAATATATCATGTATGTGTCATGTGCATAATCATTTATATGTCCATATTGTGACACACAGTTTACAGCGCCTAATGTAAGCCGCAACCTGCTATAAAATTTAAATATCTTCATCAATCGCCGAGCAAAAAAGATGAGTAAGTCAGTCCAACCAGGAAATAAAGAAATGCCGAGATATAGTGGTCGTAAAGGTAATTTATTTAAAGACGATTGGATTGTTAAGGCTTTTATTTCTTCATTTAAATTCCTCTGGCCGTTAATGACTTTGGGTTTTGTTTGATACAAAACACGCCATTATTTATATGCGTACACGATGTGTTACAAGGCGGTTCTAAATTCGACGATATTCCCGTTTGAAGATGGTCATTCTCAGTAAAATGTCATTTGGCGTCTCAATTTCGATTTAATCTATTGATGCATTCATAAATCATGGGTCTTGGGAATGGGTCGGGTCAAAGTTGAATTGAAGACTTGATTAACAAGCAGTTCTTATAGACTAAAAGAAAAATACAAACTTTGCGGAAAAGCATAGGCTTGTCCCTATTTGAAAGTAAATTAAAGCTTGGTACCTATAATTTACAGATACATCATGAGAGTTTACGAATGTTACATTCGTAATACCTTATAATGTCTGCAGAAGTGTGTACAAATTTTCAAATTAATTTGTCTTAAAAACCAAAAATCAAGGATAGTTATTAAGTATTAAAGAAAATATATCCTGCTTCTCAATTGGCTATTCCAATTATTTCTATTATATCTTTCATATAGACTTTTTACAACGTCCAAAGTATGAAAACTGCACTTGCAATCATTGACTAAGAAGGAATTCTGTTTTGAAAAAATTTTATAGATGCTGCTGGCTGGCAATTTTGTTGTATAAAGGAGCTTCATTGCTGAAATTTAACATTTTAGGAATATTCTTACAACCAAATTATGAAACAGCTTTTTATGAATATTGTAAGAACTTCTCACTATAAAACTTTGACTATACAGTAAATTTTCTATATAAGCATAATGTGTGCTGTATTGCTTATTTGTAATAACTGCCAGAGGCTGTTAAAGAACCTTTATATGGGATGTATCTTATAGGTCTGTAAAAAAATCTTAACAGAAAAAAACTACAAGAATTAAGGAAGCCATTTGGCAACTTTTAGGCACTTTTATTCGCCGATTCGCCAAGAAATAAGGACAAAAACAATTTTTTTTAGGAACCTTTTATTTGGAATAAAAAATTGCCATTATATTTACTCTTTGAATTCTGGAAAATGTAACAATAGCTCTTGGTGCAAATACCATTTTACTACAATACTTTGTAATAAACCAACAACATCTAAACTTCAACTATTTTAATTTCATTCCCATAAATATATAAACTGTTGCCGTCTTGGTCACGTTCTATCGAAGGATTTGGCAAAGGTTCAAGGATATCGTCTTGCTTGATTTCACTGATATCATAAACGATAAATTTAAATTCTGTTTTGCTTATACGGATTTCATCCCCATTACAACTATTTGAGGAGCCAGTTCTATGACTTTACACAAATATTTATAGATTTTTCCCCTTCGTTGAAGAAAACTTAGCTAAAATGTACTGTCCCCCATTAGCACGGATTTCGCGTTCTTCCTCTGGTATTTTTCCAGGTATCTCGGAATCGGAAGGCTCTATCATATTTGCTAGTGAACTAGAACTCTGCGGAGAGATGGAAACATGCACTGATGAGCAATGTTGATTAATGGATGAGGTTGTCACACTACGTCCAGACAAAACATGGAGCCTTTTCTTTCTTGTTGGCTTTTCTGAAGTCGCATCACTGTATCGTTATGCTTTTAGCAGTGCAACTAAAGAACTTTCAGCATCCTCGCGTGCATTTTCTGCTTCTGTGTCCTCCTCAGGAAATCGTTTAAAAACCTGATATTGATCGACTGGGAAAATCCCTGCTGCTGGAAAAACGCTTATTAACTTGCGTTTAATTGCGCTTGTCTCATTGATTTCTTCACTTCCAACTTCTGACGGAACTGCATCCATTTCCTCTAGATAGTTCTTTAAAAGTGTAGGGAAATTGGTATTGGTAGCCGTGACGAACTTAGTGGTTAATACTGACCGCCAGGCCTGTTGCGCCGAAAAACCCCACATCAAGGGGTTGGCATAGATGGGTTGATTGATTTCACTGATATCATAAACGATAAATTTAAATTCTGTTTTGCTTATACGGATTTCATCCCCATTACAACTATTTGAGGAGCCAGTTCTATGACTTTACACAAATATTTATAGATTTTTCCCCTTCGTTGAAGAAAACTTAGCTAAAATGTACTGTCCCCCATTAGCACGGATTTCGCGTTCTTCCTCTGGTATTTTTCCAGGTATCTCGGAATCGGAAGGCTCTATCATATTTGCTAGTGAACTAGAACTCTGCGGAGAGATGGAAACATGCACTGATGAACAATGTTGATTAATGGATGAGGTTGTCACACTACGTCCAGACAAAACATGGAGCCTTTTCTTTCTTGTTGGATTTTCTGAAGTCGCATCACTGTATCGTTATGCTTTTAGCAGTGCAACTAAAGAACTTTCAGCATCCTCGCGTGCATTTTCTGCTTCTGTGTCCTCCTCAGGAGATCGTTTAAAAACCTGAGATTGATCGACTGGGAAAATCCCTGCTGCTAGAAAAACGCTTATTAACTTGCGTTTAATTGCGCTTGTCTCATTGATTTCTTCACTTCCAACTTTTGACGGAACTGCATCCATTTCCTCTAGACAGTTTTTTAAAAGTGTAGGGAAATTGGTATTGGTAGCCGTGACGAACTTAGTGGTTAATACTGACCGCCAGGCCTGTTTCATGGCGCGGAAAAATCCCACATCAAGGGGTTGGCATAGATGGGTTGAATTCGGCACTAGGCAGATGAACAGAATATTGTTTTGAGCGTACATATTTAAGGTATCGTGATCCATGTGGGTTGAGAGATTATCATCTATTATACCCTTCTCCCTTGGTAAGGGCCTTGCACAGGGCAAAAAGTAATTGGAAAACCAGTCTCGAACCGTAACCCCATCCAGCCAGCCACTAGCTGTTCCATTAAGTCTGGAACCTAGATTGCACTAAGTAGGTCCTTGCTGACCCCCCTTCCTTCCATGTATGGTACAGATGTAAGCTCTTATATATTACATATGGCGGTAACAAGATGCCGTCTGCTGAACCATACATCATTATTTTCGTTGCACCCTTAGAATGATTCATTACTTTATCAGGATCATCGCTGACGTTTGATTCATCGTAATTGAATATGTTAGTGTTTGGTAAATCTTCTAGGCCTATTCGCCTATTGTCTCTTTTGATACGGATGCATGAGATTTCCTAATATTGGTTACTATCCTTTGACTAAAAAATCCTTATGTCTCTGAAGAAGGTTGTAGGCCCAGTCTATACCTGGCTAATAATTATTCTTGAACATTGCAATGTTTTTACCTTGACGATCTAAATATATTTTTTATGACAGTGGCACAAACACTATCCTATGGCACTCGACGAGCGGTGTGTGCGCAAAGATGATTGACACGGTTCTTGAATAGCTGTCGGTTATAATTAGGAGACAAACAGATGTCCTGGGAGTCAGTTCCACAGTAAAGCAGTGCGTCAGACAAAGGAGTCCTCGTAAAGCGACGTTCTACGTGTTTCTAGTTGTACAACGAACGGTCGCGCTCTTGCCGTCTGTCGCGAGCAACTGTCTGACAAGCGTTGCTGGGTGGGATGATGCGGTCCAAATCCTGGGAATATTTGCCGTGTAATTATCCGTAAAACAGGGATATCTCGGCCACATGTTTGCGGTGTTCCAGACAATCCAGATCCCGGGTCAACTCCGGATCGCCGACGAGATGCACAGCTCTCTACTGAATGAAATCCAGCAGCTTTAGGGTGTGCTTAGGTGCGGCACCCCAGATGTGTGAGCAATATTCTAAGCACGGTCTTATTTGCGCTTTGGAGAGCAATAATAACAGCTGCTACGGTATATATAGTTTCTTGTTGCGAAATAGCATACCAAGCTTCTGCGAGGTTGATTTTGCAATGTTAGCAACGTGGTCATGCCAGGACATATTGCTGTTGACCGAAACACCCAGTAGTCCGATTGACGAGGATGAAGGAATGGTCGATCCTGCCATAATGATATCAGGGCCCGCCGTATTGGCTTTCTTGATAAATGCGGCTGCTTGGGTTTTTGATGCATTGAACTGGACGAAATTTCTGTCGCCCCAGGTTCCTACCTTCTCTAGATCTTGATTAATTGTTGTAATCTGCTCCTGTCTGTGGTGAGCAGTGTCAGTCGCTAGTAAAGGTTTACCTGATCCAAATTTTGGGGACAAGGGTACTGCCATCTGCAAAGCTGTAAGCAGGAATATTGGTTTCGGTCAGCACGTCATTAATATATAAGAGAAATAGAGTTGGTGAAGGTATTGCGCCTTGAGGCACTCACGCATTAACATCGAATGTGACTGAGATGTGTCCATCAACTGCAACGTGCAGAGATCGGTTCTTAAGGAAACTGGCAAGCCAGCTGCAGAGAGCCGCTGACAGTCCAAAGGATGGCAGTTTGTTGAGCAATTCGTCATGCCTGGTTGGGATAAAGAACTAAACTTTTAATTGCTTAAAACCATAAAGGGGTGGGTGGCAATTATTTGCATAATTAACCACAATCAATTAGAGGACTGTATTAAAATAGGGTGGTGGGGGTTTTACACAGAGGTTGTGAATTGAAAAAGATAGGTAGGTTAGTTATTAAGTACTTTAGTAATGTAATTATACATTTGCATTTTTGATATAAAAAATATATACAATTTATACAATTTCTACACTACTTTCATGCATTCACTCATTCACACATAAACACTAAATATACACAGGTTACTTATTCATAAATATCTAGAGTAAAAGTATATATTATTCAATTTAGAAATGAAACGTTTGTCTTGAAATTAACTTTAATCCTTTCAGTCTAGCACCTTTCTTTCTCACAGAATACCTTAATCTCCAATGCTTTGGACTTAGCTTGCTAGGACACGGATCTGATCAATCCTTTGATTTGAACCTTCGTCTGACGTACAGGAATAATTTGTCAAGTTCAGTCCACAAACAGCCGGAGCCATTTTACCTTCTTCTTCTTCACAGCAAGAGGTGAGACGTGACGCTATGGCGTTTCTGCCTCAGAGAATACGTTAAAAATGCCCAAAAGAGGTCTTTGCCCAAGCTTGGACAAAGATAACAGAGGTACAACAGATATTCTTTAATATCTGTACAACAAAACGAGAAAATAGCCTAAAAAGATTTGACCTTTGGTGTGAAAAAGCAACGAGCAGCAACTTTACCTGTTGTTTGAGTGAGCGTTTGAACTGCACTGAAATCTAATTTTTCCTACGCGCGCGGGGGGAACAAATAAAGCGGGAAAATACGCGTAGGGTTCATTTGAGAGGCTGAAAGCATGTTCTTTCTTTCTTTGACATATTGTTGTTTTCACAACACTGACGGAGACAAAGATATATTAAATTGAGAACGATTAAGAACGATTTGTTCGACGGAATAACATTTTGTTTTCGAGGGAATGTTGCATATAACGGAATCTGTTAAACCGACAAACCAGGTTCGGACTAAGGAGTATCTGTAATACAATGTTTTAAATGTACAATTTGCTGTTTACCTGTGGTTGAATAAATATATTCAGAGTTTAATTATGGCTCATCAATACTACCTACATACAGGGTGTTATCACCAAACTCTGCGGTGAAAAACAAAAGTTATACACATGTTGGAATGTTTCCCCAACAATGCCAAACTCTGTCAAATACCTTCGAAATATCCAACCCAATCGCTCCAGATTCTTCGTAGTTCTCAATTGCCCTACTCCATATATGAGTGACAGTATTGATAGTTGTTGATTGACTACACGTTCCATGACTTTGAAGGTTATTGGAAGGAAGGCAATTGGGCGATATAGTTTGAAGGCGTAGTTTTATTTCCTTGTTTTTGGAACAGGTTGTACTCAAGCGACTTTCTGTCTTACCGACAGTCTTAGGTAAGACAGAGAAAACGTGAGAAAAAAATGGGCGTTATTTCGTTGGCGCAGTTCTTTAACACGATGGCAGGTATTCCATCCGGCCCTGATGTCTTTTGCGTATCCAGCTCTTTGAGGATTTTACGAACGTCACCGGGTGAAGCTTAACCTCTTGTGTTGATGTTGGATGTGGAGGGGGCAGTGCGATGAAAACATTACGGCGAGCATGTTTGCTTTTTCCTTAGCTGTAGTTGCCGTGATGCCGCGTTCGCCCGTCAAAGGTCGAAGAGACGTTTTTGTAAAGTTATTACTTACTGCCTTTGCTACCAACTAGTTGGTTTGTTCACAAACCGTTGTAATAAGTTTGCTTCTGTGAGGGGGGGGGGGGGGGGGGGGGGGGGGGCACGCAGTTCACAAACCGTTGTGTAAGTTTGTGATCAGAAGTACCTAATAGCGGACCAGCTGTAATTGTGTACAGGTCAGGATTTGCGTCTAGAAAAAGATCCAGGAGGGCGGCAAATTCGCCACTCGCTGAGATCCGAGTTGGTTCGCCTACAAGTTGAGTAAGCCCGCAGCTGATGGCCAATACAACAGCTTCTCTACTTTCGTTGTTAGTCTTCTTGTGATGTTTGAGCCAGTTGGTATTATGGGCATTGAAATCTCCCAGAACGGTTATTCTTGAATTGGGGTGGTCGACCTGACCTAAAATATGAAGGGGAAAGCCCCAGTCAGAGCACTTGACCGCACTTCCTAATATTGAGACTTCCCTATTACGACTAAACACTAAGGAGTGACCAGGTGATTTTCCATGTAGGCCCTTGTATTTATTATATATTGTCCCAAAAGCTACAACTTTCTGTAGAGCTTCTGCCAATTTTTCCGGGGGTATAGTCCACGTAGGAACGGTTTCCTAATAAAAGTTTATGATGACGTGGCATCTTCTGAAAAGAAATAGGAGCAATAGTTAGCTATTATTTTTGTAATTCCGGAGTCCTACAATGAAAAAAACATATATGGGGCAACATTGATCGAGTGATCAATGTTGCACTGCAAGGTGATCAAAGTTGAACCATAACGTTTAAAGTGCTCTCAAAAATAGAGCTCTACTAAACTTGTCATTATTTACCTTTAGTAATACATACAAATACGTACCTTATCTAACTATATACTTACACACATGTGATATATTGAAGACATTTCTGTGGTGTTGAAGTTTTGCAAACCACTATATTTATATAAAACGACTGTTGCAAAATACATAAGAGCTCACCAGCCGTACTAACGAATCTCAACGTACAAGATGACTAGCGTTTCGCCGGTACAGGGAACCTTGATCCCGAACTTTCACGTCACTGTATAAGACGTTTCGAGAAAAGTAGGAATGTGAGAGCTTGGCTCAGGTGGCGAGGCTCGCGTCTAGAACGCAAAGTAATGGGTTCCACGCCCGGCGCTTGCAAGTTTTTATTAGATTAGTTAGTTTGGGTTAGTGTCTGTTAATTGCGCTCCGCAGCGAGCGAAGCGAGCGGAGGGCATTGTATGAAGTGAAAATGTGAAAATACAAATGCAAACAATAAACAACGCATGTAGCGCCATAAAGCGTGCCGTTCGGCAGAAGTCGGGATCAAACATCCTTGTATCGGCGAGACGCTAATGTGTCACTGCCCGACTAAGTAACTTCTCGGCTCAACCCGGTAACGAATCGATTAGCATCGATTTGCCATTGGTAGAGTGCAGTTGTCCTCTGACAATTTACTTGTAAATGTGCAATTTACTTTAAATTTAGTATCCTTACATAGTTTGCGTGCCAATATAATTTAACATATTCAATTTTTTTAAATTCAAGATGGCGGCTCCAAGATGGCGGACAAATATTGTTATGTATTAACTTGGTGCTGTTCGTAAAATTAATAAAACATGTAAGTTAGTTTCTTAAATTTTGGGCGGGCGTAGGTAAAACATTGTTCAATACCTACACATGTGAAAATGCGTTATTAATATGTTTAATAGCTTAATGTCATATTGATGTCAATGTTTTTTAGGAAATAATTATTTCGTGAAAAGTTATTATTTAATATTAGTTTTTCTGTACCAATATTAGTGTCCTCAATAATTTAATGTATGTAAAGTTGTGGGTATAGTAACAAAAACTTCATTATCCGAAAATTGCCGACGTTTCGACCATTTATTGCGTCTTTTTCAAGGCTTTTCTTCGGCAGAAGTTTTTTATATGGCCAAACATTTTGACTTTGACGTTCTTATCCAAAAAAAACATGCGTTGTACAGTCACTGCTGTACAACGCACTAGTTTGGTGTTGACAATAATTAAATGTGTTGTGTTTGTTTTTGATGGATTCTAACGTTGTAATAATTGTGCACGTAATTATATTTTCCATACTATGTTTTTTTTTTTGATAAGAACGTCAAAATGTTTAATGATCATAGAAAACTTCTGCTGGAGAAAAAGCCTTGAAAAAGACCGCAATAAATGGTCGAAACGTCGGCAAATTTCGAAAAAGGAAGTTTTTGTTATAAGTTTTATATACCCACAACTTTACATACATTATATTAGTTTTTGTTATACACCTCATCTACATTTACTTTTATTAGTTTTTCTTAGAACTTTGTCAAATATTATTAAAATATTACTATCATTATGTAACATTTTGTTAAAACATAGCTACAAAAAAAAGAAATTAAATTGCTATTTTTAATTATATTTCCTGTTTTAAAAATATTTATCTACGCCCGTGAGATAAGAAGCACTTTCTCATTCATTTTGCAGGACAAACAAATTGTTATTTTCTAGCTAGACAATAAAGACATTTATACACATTTCAATTTGGTGCTTTTCGTAAAAATTTACCAAAATAATATTTATTGCAGCAATCTGGCTCTGATTTCATTGGTTAGATAAAAGCGCCTAACCCAAACTATCACAACTAATCCAACCTGACCGCAACTGATCTATACTAGTCTGCATTATCTGAACTAACCCAAAGTGACCAAAATTAACCCAAACTAAGCAAAAGTAATCGAACTAAAGCACACTTTAGTTTAACTAACGGTTAATTTTGTTACTATAACCAGAGTACAAATAATATCGAGTAGATTCACTTAGCAAAAATCGTTTGATGTTTTTGGACCAAACGCAAAAGCCGCAGCACGGTAAAAAAATTAGTTTTTACCCTACCTGCAGCAGCGAGCAGTCTGTGAGGGGAGATTCAAAAAGTATTAGCTGATGCAAAATTATTTCCTCGGTTATTATTTGACACACGATATTTCAAAGGGCTATTAAGGTAATTTTTAATACGTGATTCAAATGAATAAAACTATGTAATAAAGTTATACAAATTAGTAAAGTATACTAAATTCAAAAACATTATAAATAAAGGTAATACCTATTAAAATAACTTATTTGACAGTTTGATTCATCTATTAAAACATGTATAAAGCAGAAGGTTCAAAGTACCTGAGAAATATTGTGGGAATTTAAATATAAAAAGGACAAATTAAGCTAGTAAAGTAAATTTATAGCTTCTTAAAAGTCTAAACACTTCATTACTCGCGCTACGAGTATTTCTCTCACATTTCCTGCGAAATCGTCAGTTTTCGGAGATGGCTTTGCGGACGGAGTTGTCCTCCACTACTCTAGCTGAATTCTTTGGCGTCCTCTTTAACATAGCCAATTAACCGGGTTTATTTCTGAAATGATTGGCTGCATTTGTGAGAATTTCTCTCATCGCGCTACGTCTGCCGTATTACTTTTAACATTGAAAATGTTTCTGTTTTGCTGTTATGGGGCATCAAATTGCGAAAAAGTGCATGCTACATTTGCCACACATGATGTCATATGCGTTATGAACTACTAACCCAAACTAACCAAAAATAATGAAAAGCACCAAAAAGAACTAAATGTATCGGAACAGATTAAAAAAATTAAAGTAAGACTAACTCAAATTATCCGAACTTTTGCAGCTAACTAAAACTAACCAAATACATTAAAATTTGTTATAACGTATTGGATCCGGTTACAAATTACTAAAATAAATGGGAACTAACTGAAAGTTGAGTGAACAACTAACCAAAAGCACCAAAAACGCCTAAACCGTATCGGCCTAAATTACAAATATTAAATAAACTTAAATTAACCGAATTTTGGCGACTAACCAAAACTAACCGAAAACATTAAATTTGATTGTAACGTATCGGAGTCGGTTCAAGTGACTAAAATGAATTAAAACGAACTGAAATTAAAGAAATATCTTTTTAACATTATAATATTTTTTAACATAATTATATTATAATTTTATTATAACGTGTCGGAGCCGGTTCAAATGAATACCTCTGTGGTTTCATGCGAGTGATTTTTCAAGGTCGCGTCCCGACACGGAAATTTTTTCTGAACGTCACGAGACGGTAACAAGTAAAATAAGTTGAGACTAAGCGAAACTAACAGAAAGTGATTGGACGACTAACCAAACTAACCAAATCTATTAAAATTGATTATAACGTTTCGGAATCGGCTCAAATGAAGAAAATAAGTGAAACTAACCGAAAGTTGATTGAACGACTAACCAAAACTCACCCAATCCATCAAATTATATACCTTACAGCCATAACTTATTAACAATAGTCTATAGCCAGCTTAATTTATTGAAAAATTCAAAGTCCTTCGCAAATATGCAACCGGGAGGACATTGAAAATGATGAATAAAAACGCAAATATGTGATTTGTGTAATTCGAATAGTTTTTAAAAGCAGAGTTTAAAAAAGTAAAAATACAAACACGAGTGTTTAAAATATATTTAATTAAAGAAATGCATTTTTAACATTATAATTTTCTTTTAACATAATTATAAAAAATTTAAAAAAGGTGCGGATATGAAGATCTAAAAAATTACCCTCCACTTGTAGATAGGAAAATCTATTAATATATAACTAGCCATGACGTTGCGGTAGATAATAATTCTAACCTGTTCCGAATTGTCTTAGCCCGTTCTTTCGCTTTTGCTTACTTTTAGTTAGTTTTGTTTAGCCGTTTAATTAGCTTTCGGTTAGTCTCAGTTAGATCCTATTTATTTTAGTCATTTGAACCGACTCCGATACGTTATAATCAAAGTTAGTGTTTTTCGTTACTTTTGGTTAGTCGCCAAAGGTCTGCTCGTCTTGGTTAGTTTTAACTTACTTTAATTTTTGTAACCTATTCTGACACGTTTTAGTGCTTTTGGTTACTTTTGATTAGTTTTGGTTTGTCATTCAATCAGATTTCTGTTAGTTTTAGTTGGTTTTTATTTATTTTAGAATTTGAACCGGTTCAAATACGTTACGAGTGTAATAATTAATTTTAATGTTTTTGGTTAATTTTAGTTAGTCGCCGAAATTCGGCTAATTTAAGTGAGTTTCAACTTATTTTAATATTTTTAATCTATTTTGATTTATGGTTTCGCTTTTCTGGTTACTTTTGGTTAGTTTTGTTGTTCAGTCAACTTTCGGTTAATTTCAGTTAGTTTAAATTTATTATAGTCATTTGAACCAGTTCCAATTTTACTGTTTTTGGTTAGTTAAGGTTAGTCGCCAAAATTCGGTTAATTTGGATTAATTTTATCTTACTCCAATATTTTTTAATCTATTACGATACGTTTTAACCGGTGTCGGTGCTTTTAGTCTCTTTTGGCTAGTCATTCAATCAGCTTTCGGTTACTTTCAGTTAGCTCCCAATTTATTTTACTCATTTGAAGCGATTCCGATACATTATAACCAATTTAAATGTTTTTGGTAAAATTATGTCAGTCGCCAAAATTAGGTTAATTTGGGTTAGTTTAAACTAATTTTAATATTTTTAATCTGTTCCGATAGGTTTAAGCCCTTAGTGCTTTTGGTTTGGTTACTTTGGCCAGTTTTGATTAGTCGTGCAATCAACTTTTTGTTAATTACAGTTAGTTTCAATTTATATTAGTAATTTGAACCGATTCCGTACTTTATAACCAATTTTAATATTTTTGGTTGGTCGCCTAAATTCGGTTACTTTGGGTTAGTTTCAACTTACTTTAATATTTTTAATCTGTTCCGATACGTTTTAGCCCTTTTTGGTGCTTTTAGTTACTTTTGGTTAGTTTTTCAATCAACTTTCGATTACTTTCAGTTAGTTCCAATTTATTTTAGTCATTTGAAGCGGTTCCGATACGTTATAATCAAATTTAATGTTTTTGGTTAGTCGTTAAAATTCCGTTCGTTTTGGTTAGTTTTAACTTAATTTAATTTTCGTAACCTGTACTGGTACGTTTAAGCCTGTATTGGTTACTTTTGGCGAGTTTTGGTTAGTCATTCAATCAACTTTCGGTGAGTTTCAGTTAATTCCAATTTATTTTAGACATTTTAATCGATTTTAATAAATCAAATTTAAGTTTAAATAAATAAACTAACACGATCTCACACGCGTATGATGTCATGTGTCAAATGTAGCATGCACTTTTTCACGATTTGAGGTCCTATACCTACTAGGATAATAGAAACATTTTCAATGTTAAAATATAAGAGTTGCTTTAAAAACACAAAAGGTCATGTGAAAAATTCGCAATTATTAAAACATAAACGGATTTTTGCTCACGCTAGTAGTGACGGGCATTTAATTTTTACCGTACTTGTTTTCTTTTCTCACTATGGTCTTTATCCATATTTAGGTAGATAACAAAATTTTAATAAAGACATATTTGTTAAACCGATTATACGTGTAATTGAAAAACTGCATATTATTAAAAAATTATTATAAATCTTAACTGATAGGGTCTTTGGGGCATCTAAAAAAAGAAATTCCGTCACCCACTTTTGTAATACAATAATTATCCGCACAACAATATCTCGCCATAGTAACGATCTTAATAATTATTTAATTCAACGCGACCCGACAGTACAGAATATCAAGGCGTTTGCACACTGACCGTAAATTCTCCCTCGTAGTGTAGCCACAACTGGCCGCGAACGAGATTGATCCGGATTCGCTTTGAAGGTAAAAACTGTCGGTGAAATTGGAAATTTGTCTCGAATGAACCTACCGTATATACTTATTTATACCGTGCTATAACCGCGATTTAATTTGATAGGTTTTAAGTTTTGTTTAGTTGTGGTTAAAATGAAAAATAGAAAATAAATAATGATATTATTAAAATGAAGATGAAGAATATGCGAAACACAAGACTTTTTTCATGTTCAGGAGGTTTCTTGAAAGTAAAACAAAATTATTTGTAAATATATAAAATTTCAGTTAACTAAGGTTTAGCTGAAATGTCTCAAAAAATACTTAGTTCTTTCTTCGACGCTTTCCGTTCTTCCTTTTCGCTCCAACTTTTTCTTGCGCTTTATTTTTGGTGTGTTATTTTTTATTTTTTACTACCTAAGTTTTTCGAGTGCCTAATATCACGCCTGCAAAAAAAAAATAATTTCGGTATACGATTTTTTCCTGCGACTCCAAAAAAAAATCCTTTTTTCCACGCTCGATTTTTTGCTTGCACTAAATGTGCGCCATATTTTGTACACTGCTCTTTCTGCGCTGTTCTTTATGCGTGCCTAATATCATGCCCGCCAAAAAAAAATATTTTTTCTTCAAATGTCAGTAAATCCGTCATTACTGGACTGTGTAGGCGGCAGTGAAGTTTCGTTTTTCCTCCGCCGGAGCTTTACTTTTCACTTTTCCGCCGGCGGAGGTAAAAGTGTTATCATAGCAACATAGATGCAATACAAGCAAACATCAAAATAAGCGTCAACAACTCAAGAGTTATTAAACTAAAATTTGTATTTACCACTCAATGTGTGACTGCATTTCTAAAAATCACTAATTTAGGAACAAATTAGTTATTATTTAATCGAACTTACTCAATAACTGCTTATCAATACGGAATTAAAACGCAATCGAAAACGCAATTTTAAAAATATAATTATTGTTGACAGTGTCCACTGACAGCTTTATGTTACATTACTATAGCAACAACCTGAGCCTATTCACCGACACCGCACCGGTCTAAGCCGCCTTGCTTTAAAAAGAGACTTTTTGCATTAATTTGTCGACATTTGAAGAAAAAACAGCATATTTTATTTGGAGGAAAAGTTACTTTTCATGGCTTGCTCTCTATTACCAGCCTCACTCCGTTCGGCTGTTAAACACGAGCGCGCCATGAAAAGTATTACTTTTCCTCCATATAAAATAATATACTATTTTTTTTTTCCTTACGTCGATTTTTTCGTTGCGCTATTCTTTTCGTGTGTTATTGTTTACGCGCTATTTCTTCCAGTGTTATTCACGGCTGCATTTCTGATGATCTCCATGTGGAACCTAATTTCACTTGACTACTTACTATTCGTGTGTCAGAGATTGTAGATTTTATCACAAACATGTCTTATGCATTCTTTAAATTAGTTTTAAATCCGTGGTGCTCTTCTGTTATCGCCTCTTGGAACTGAATAAAGTATGGAACACTATCGAGTACCGCCGTGAATGTTTACTTCTTCAGTTAATCTCTCATCTACTTTACTGCCTGTTTTCAATACAAATTTCAAGTAATTCTTATGTAACTGTCCTATTATTGATGTTCTTATTTCTCAATATGCAGCATCTTCCCACCTTGAACCATTCTAAATGCCTTTTCAAATAAATAAATTGAACATACATAGCCCGGTTTATATCAAGACATTTCTGCACCAGAACGCTTCTCTCGTGTTCCTATCATTAATATCGGCTCAAGTTTTCTGAAAAATCCTTCAACCAATAATTTTGAAGAATTTTTTTAGGGCACAACCTTTTACAGCTATTTGTTCTTTATTCACTACAAGCTTTAGCATTTTCAAATTATAAATGTTAATGAGAGCCACAAAGATCCTTTCTGATCCAGATAGATATGTCCCATCTACTAGGTCAAATAAGTTTAAGCTTTTATCTTGGTATCTGTTGTCCCCTTTTCACAGGGACGGCTTAAGACTTCTTGAGGCCCTGGGCCTAGATGTAAGAGGAGGCCCCTTGCCTACTGGGGAGGGGCTGCCTCCCCCCTGAGCTAGCCCATACACCCCAGGACCATTACATGCGCCGCAGGCGAAAATTTTCGTAAATTTCAAGGTTATTGTCAACACAAAGTCAAGGTCATAACTTTTACAGAACTTGATTTTTTTATGAAACCCGGGCACACTTAATGTAAAACCCAAAGCATAAATTAATATTGTTGAATTGTTCTTCAAATTATTACAATTATTATTTTTTCCGTTAAAAGTTACTTACATCTGTCTCCGACCATGTTTTATCTCCTTCAAAAACTACACATGAATAAATAGCAAAATAAAATAGGTAATTATTTTTTTTTTATTGCATCCAAAAATGCAAATGCAAAAGGCAACTTTCCGCAACGGATATTTCTTCCAATGCGGGATTAAAAAGTATACCGGTTCTCTGGAACAGGTAAACCAGCGCCTTTGCCAAATTAATACGTCGGATAGTCTTGATCGGCAGTGAATTGATTAAATTATAATTGTTTAAGATTTAATGTACCTCTAATTTGTGTGACATTGCGATTCTTTTTAATTAATTTTTTCTTTGCAGTGTATTTAGAAATTTTTTTAGCGTTCACTTAAGTAGGCGGAGCCCCCCTTGATATAGGTACATTTGTTTCAGCAGAAAAGTATCTTATCTCTTATAGGGAATAAGACATTAATAAATAAGAAAAAATAGCTTTTTTTTAACTAAAATGTAATATATATTGTGGAAACTTTTCTAACAAAATAACAAATTATAATTACCTAACAAATTACAAAGGTCGTTTTCTCGATTTTGCAGAAGCAAAATCGTGGATTATGTCTTCAAAATCAATGGTTTGTAAAATTTCGCTTTCAATACTCATCAAACTTAGGTTATTCAATCGTGACTGGCTCATGCGGTTTCTAATTTCGCTTTTGACTATTTTAAGTTTGGAGAATGAACGTTCCCCGCTTGCATTGGTGACTATCATGGACAAACAAATTCTCATAGCAATTTCAATGTTTGAAAATATTTCTTTAAATATGTATAAAGCGTACCGATTCCAATAGACTTGTCATCTCCATCTTCTGTTAGTTCGTCTTGATCATCAGTAGATTTAGATTTCTTTTTCTTCTCATTTTTATTTTTCTTCCCCATTTCTACTTCCTGTTTTTTTAGTTTTTCAATATCGATGCTGATATAGGATTTGAAATGCTCACATTCCAAAATTAATTCATCGGTGTTAATGTCCTTGTCAATAAAATTGTGACAGTTTTACGGTTTCTCTTGAAATTTCAATTTCAGTTAGGTCAGAAATTTAAACCTTTCAAATATTTGTTCATATTTTTGACCACGTTTTTCAATATTTGAAATTAGACAGTCTATTATATGGTAGATAGGTAACGTCGCCGTCGGTGTCTTTATTTTCGTTACCTTCAAGGAAAGTTACTTTGACACTTCGTTGTTTTACTCGTTTCTGAGTATCGCGGTACTCCTTAAAAATTGATTTTTCTCTGGCTTTTGATTCATAAGAATTAAAAACGTCTCTTATTTTCTTGATATATGTCATCAACGATTTAAAAAGTTTTACAGTTGTAGACAAATTTAAGTTTTTCTTTTGGACTAACAAATTTACTTTGTTAGTCAGAATATCATTCCAAAAAATAGTTAAGAAAGTGGTTTCTAATTCATCCATAACCTCTATTTAATGTTTTTGCATTAAGACGTGTATCTGCTGATTGCAATTTGTCATTACTTAAGGTAGCAAGACTCATTTGGATTTCTTTGTATCCACAATTTTAAGTTGTAACTGCATCTTGACGTGCAGACCAACGTGTTTTTGATAAGCTTTTCAGTACTTTATTATCAGAACTTAAATTTGAGTTCATTATTTCCCAACGGTGCGTTGATGAAAAAGGAAATTGTAGAGGTTTTGAACAAAGTCAAAGTAAATTGTGACATTCAAGTTGCATTCTACCACTTGGACGCCAATTAAATTTAAAGAATGTCCTGCGCATGGTACGTACAGAGCATATTTATTTTTTGTTTAAGTCGAGTTTGCAGTCCTGAATACTGACCTGACATATTCGACGCATTGCCGTATGACTGACCACGACAGTCATCTAGCAAAATTATATTTTTTTCTAAAAATGAAACGACGACATCTGCCAGATACTCTGCTGTATGACCATGAATATGAATAAATTGTAAAAACTGTTCAATGGGTACAGCATTTTTGACATATCGTAAAATAAATGTGTTGATCGGTATGTGTCACATCCGGTGTAGAATCAACAGAAACAGAATAATACTTGGCTTTCTGTACTTCAGTGACGATAGTCGCCAAGACTTTCGATCCCATTAATTGAATGAATTCCTCACAAATTGTAGCTGATAAATACGAAGGGCTACCTTTTCCAGCATTACCATACTTCTTTATGTGCTGATCCAAAAATGGATCAAATTGACTAAGCAATTCCAATATTCCTAAATAATTTCCGTTTTTAACTGAACCTATATTTTCATTTTCTCCTCTAAAAGGAAGTCCTCTTGAAGCTAAAAACTTTATGACAGCTACTATTCGCCTTAGCACTTCTTTCCAGTAGTGACGTTCATCATTAAATTGC
Source organism: Pissodes strobi (assembly GCA_016904865.1). NCBI lineage: Eukaryota > Metazoa > Arthropoda > Insecta > Coleoptera > Curculionidae > Pissodes > Pissodes strobi. Next base: position 90,210 of record MU185600.1, on the reverse strand, counting down.
CTCGTTAATTGGGTACCTATATGGCCAGATACCCTTAAGCGACTCTGGTAGATCATCATACAGTCCCTGTGTTCAGGAGAATTTTCATGTTGCGAGGCAGCCATACCTGCATGCTTCCAGTCATTGAATCCAGTGCTGGTAAATGCAGAAGAAATGGATGAAAACAATTTCACACAAAGCAGTAAACCTTTCCTTTTGACGGAGAATAAATAAGCCATTCGCGATCTACAACCTCCCAGATACGTAACTGCCTCTTAAACAACGATGCGCGTTCATTGTTTTAGAATTACTTCCTTCTATGTATTAACGCGCTGATTTTCGGAAAGTGGAATCTCTATTGGCTTAAGGTGATCGACCTTTATCAATCCAATAGGACTGTAATTTGTCCACAGATAGAGGCCATAGACCTGGATCCGTACTTTCAATATCATCATTAACTTCATTAATTGCATTTTGCTCCTGAATCAGCTTCGAGTTCGGCATGTGTAGCCTCAACGTCCGTCACTTCGGTGATCGAAGAAATCGTTTCTTCATGAACATTTTCAATATTTTCATTATCATCACTTATGCTGGCACTGGTAGATTCGCAACTTGTATCGACTACTTTATTGAAGAATTGGGTAAGCTTGGGTAGTTTATTAATTTTTTCCTGGCTTTCCATATACTTCTTGCGTTTCGCAGATCCAGTTTCAAAACGATTCTTCATTTTCCTGAAGTAGTAACGGAGATATATTAAATATTTTACATCTTATTTTACAAAGACATAAAGATAATATTTACCAAAAAGATTAAGGCATGGCCCGTTGAGTTGGTCTGGCCCTATTATGTTACTTGATAGTGGATAGTTTCCAGTTTTCCAGTAGTCCACTG
>MU185600.1:45292-57197 GCA_016904865.1 Pissodes strobi | reverse complement strand
GTGGAAATATGTGGAATTTAGGTGGAAATTAGTGGAAATATGTGGAATTTAGGTGGAATTCATGTGGAATTTAGGTGGAAATTAATGGACATTATGTGAAAATACGTGGAAATTATTGGAAGCATATGGATCATTCCAAAAGTAGATTTATTAAATTTGTGACTACCTACATCGAGGGGCCAACCGCTGATGGTATTTTGGTGTACACTGGCTTGGTATTTTTGGAATTATTTCGGTATTTTTTGGTAATATTTAGTATTATCTAGTAATATTTGGTATTATCTGGTAATACTTGGTATTATATGGTAATATTTGGTTATATCTAGTAATATTTGGTATTATATGGTATTTTGTCGGGTATTATGGTATTTTGAATGCTATTTTATGGTATTTCTTGTACAATTATCTAATATGAGCATGCGCAATAACTATGCATAATTCACAAGGCACATGTCGCAATGTTGCAACTCCCTGTTCGATGTCCTAAACAGTGTTGTCAAATGCCCGATAATTATCGGAATCTATCATAATTTTTGCTTGATCCTGATAATCGATAATTGCCCACTATCCAATGCTCAATCAACCATAATTTTTAAATACAAGAAGCTATATTCGGAAAAAAATTCCAATGGTAATAATAATAATAATAATGAGCTCTTTATTTCCAACAGGCAAACGCCCAATCACAGGAAATTCACATACAAATTAAGAGCAAGTAATTCACAAAAAATATTGTCATACAAAGAAAAATAATAAAATATTAAATAAATAATAGTTATAATTAAAATAAACTAGCAAATTAAACTAAGACTAAATATAAGGAATGTAGAGGAACCTTGAGAGGAACGAAACCGATCAAGAACTTTACGAATAACGCAAAGTAAGTTAGGGAAACTAAAAAAAACAAAACAAGCCAAAATATGAAGTGACAAAGAACAAAGAAATGAAAAGAAGGGAAATACAGATGAACAATGAAGATGAAGAATGCGGAGATACAGTTAAGGTGGGAAACCCGAGGCGAAACCAGACGCCTCACGCAGATGTTTCAGGACCTTAGACAAGTTGCTGGTATGTATATGAGAGGCGTTTGATACAAGATTGAAATTTTTGCACATGTTGTGAATGGGGCACTGGTATAGAATATTAGATCTCGCCAATCTCAGACTGAACGCGGGTTGTTGTTTAGCTGCTAAACGCTGTACATGAAATGCTATACTTTCCACAAGAAAGGGACATTTGATCACATCATGGAGAAGCGTATAAAGGAATGTCAGCGAATTGTATCTGCGTGCAGACAGCGACAGTTTCCTGAATCTAGACAACAAAAGGTTATGATCAAACCCTCGGTCTGGGTAAATACCGTCCTCTCTGAACATAAAATACGTGAGAAATCGCCTCTGCACAGCCTCCAACGAATCAATGTGGCAATCATACCACGGACACCATACAAGTGACCCATAATCCAGCCTTGGTCTAACGAAGGAGTAATAAAGCAGTTTGATAACAAAGATGTTGGTAAAATTTGTGCAGGATAATTTTGAATATTTTGGAGAAGTTACATGGAGATAGGACGACAATTCTGAATAACTATTGGATTCATGGGACAGACTATTGCAACCTTCCAGGTTTCAGGAAACATGCCCAGTTCCAGGATCAGATTGAAGATATGACACAGGGGCTCGCACAAAATGATGGAACAGTCTCTAACAATGAAGTGGGATGCCGTCAATCCATCAGTAGTTATTGGTGGAACGTCGATGCTATCGGAATACTGAATTAACAGATCAATCTTTGCAGGCTGGTGGGAATCTTTGTACACACTTTGAAAATAGTTGGAAAACGCCGACACATTGGGGTCCGTGGCAAGAGTGATTAGTGTGTTTCATAGTGGCTGGAATGCGGGATTGAGCTACCTTGCTTTGAATAAAAGACCAGAAGTTTGATGGATCAGAAGTTATGATTGTTTCGGCATGCCGGATATATTCCCTGTATCTTGTTGGGGCTCGATTTAATTAAGCTGCGCAAATATTTGTATCTGGCGAGGTAAGATGGAGATTTATGGGTTTTAAAGTCACGATAGGCCTTTTCTTTTTTGAATACATTGTCAATGAGTTCCTCCTCCTCATAAAGACTCTGACATGAGTTACCGACATCTGTGCCATTGAGAACAGGCGACCAGTCAGTGTTCGACATTAGCTCATAATAGCTATGAAATTGACTTTTCTGAAATTGTTGAGGGGTAGATCATCATGGTTTACAGGAAAGTTGCCTATGTGAGGGAGGACCGCTTGAAAATTGATCAGTAAGGATGGATGATACGGATCTTCATTAACAAGTGGTACGTCGTCTTTTTGCAGGAAAGTTTTAAAGTTGGCAAAAACTAGATCCCAACAGCGGTGGCTAATGTTAGGTGTATTATTATATTGGCGTATTTCACTGAATCCAGTCAAAAGTCTGTGTTTAGCATTGGGAGGAAGGTTTGTAGTGTAAGAAGGAATATTGAAGTCTCCCAGAATTATTACATTTTTGCTCAACATTATATCTATTGACGAAAGAGCCTCCAGGAAAATTTCTACCTGAATATCGTTAGTAGAAGGAGGTATGTAAACAATAAATATATATAATATAAAATAATTAATAGTTAGCTTACAATGAGTCAATGAGTCGGGCTCCTTCGCAAGGATCCAGCTGTTCAGAAGCAAATTTGTCGGAGAACAGTAGACCACATATGATTCGGGGAAGAGTTCAGTGTTCAAAATATCGGGTTGCAGCCCTGATTCTGTAACAGCAACGATATCGTAGGTACAAGCAGCAGCGGCACTATAAAAATCGTTTGCTTTGCTAGGGAGGCCGCGTACATTCTGGTAACAGCATGTGACGTCATTGGGAGAAGTACAAAAGGAACTACTACCAAAGGTCAATATTTTATAAAAGTAGGTAGCAGCTAAAAGAATTAGGGATTAATAGTTTAGGTATCTCTCGGAGTATCTGTTTAGGAAATCTAATAATAACTAACGTGTACGTACTTGTTTATATTAATGTTTACATGTTTTGTTTAGAATATTAGTATAATTTTTAACCAAGAAATACCGTTATGAAAATAACAGGACAATAAACAATAAAAATGTTATCCACTTTCGATTATTAAGCTGAATTTCTAATTTTTTTTCTGATAGTGACACACACACTAAAGGGAGATCCTATGGCGCTCGACGAGCGGTGTGTGTGCGAAGGTGTTGATTGACACGGTTCTTGAATAGTTGTAGGTTGTAAATATTTAAAGGTCATCGATTCTAATTTCACGCTCTAAACTCAATTTTTTTAAAATCGCATTGTTCAGCAACGCAAATTTTATTTCCCATCGAGTCGGACCAAACAACTTCAAGTGACGCAGTGCACTACGAGGGCATTTCACAAATTAATATACCCAATCGTACTCGAAACGCTAAAAGGCGACAGCGATTTTTTGTATCTTATCTTTATCTCCAGAATCCACCATTTAATTTGTTACCATCAGTCCTGGGACACCCTGTATCTATATGACAAAGGAATAAAACCTCTTTTTCTAAATTGTGCTACGTTTTGACATTTATTTATCTACCCTATAAATAATAATATCTAATAAAGCTAATTTAACGTTGCAACTGGAAAAACTCGATAACTTTTTGATCGACTCAAAAGGTCGGTAAATTGAAAAATAAAGAAGTTTGATTCATTAGTCCAACACCCGCTAAATTATTTTATAGTTATTTTATAGGTATAAGTTATACCTACATACATGTTGCGTTTTACGCTATTTTTATAAATAAATATTGTCTGGCAAATGTGTTTGTTTTAACCTCGGATTTACTTTTCACCAGATATTATTTGTTAATGTAAATCATCATCTAAATAATGAAAAAGTGGAAATAATATGGAAATTAGTGGAAATGTATGGAAATATGTGGAAATTATATGGAAATATGAGGAATTTATATGGAAATACGTGGAAATGTGTGGAATTCATGTGGAAATATGTGGAAATATGTGGAAATATATTAAATTCATGTGGAAATATGTGGAAATATTATGAAAAATGGAAATATGGTGTACAAATTTTCAGATGCGGTTTACCCCTCGTGTTATGTAAGATAGTAGTGTTTGACGAAGTTCTAAGAAAAAGTAATTAAAATAAAAATATTACTAAATAATAACTTTTTACGAAATACTTAGTTGCTCGGGCCACCGAACAGATATAGCAATAAAACCGGGCACTATAACTTCTGAGAGGTCTGACAGGCGATAGGCGAGATGATTTATACCTGGTTTATACTTTCTTATAATAAAATATAAATACTATAGTAAATAAAACAAATGTTATTATAATAAATAATCTATTCATAAGTATTTAATTAAAACGACATAATTATTTATTTGCTATATATTGAAGTGTGGGGGGATTTTTCTTTTCAATGTTTTTGTTCCTGGCATAGTTAATGTAACTCATGGGCATTTATTTATTTTTATATTTAGATTTTTTCTCACTTATGTGATGAGCGTTGTTACTCTAATTTCGCTCTATGGCAAAGCTCAATAATTTATGTATTGCTTTTTGCTTCTATCAGTTTTTAGAACGGCGAACGGAGCCTGAACTGAGTGACATTGCTTCAATTTTCTGCTTTTTCGCTGATATTTTATGCTGATGTTGCGTGGAACACTATTATCTGATATCGACGTTTTAAGTTTACTAAGACTGCAGCTGCATAATATTATATTATCTGCAACTGGTATATCCTCTGCCTGTTTACTGTTCTGAATTTGAAATTATTTTTCTTGCAATTTCTTTCTCTTTTCTGTCTTATTGTTCCTTCTTATCCCTATTTCTTATTTTTTCTCTTTAGTATGTTGTGCTGTGCACATATAAATGTAAGGTCACTAATGAATAACTTTGATATTTTTAAAGATCACATTTCTAAAAATAACTATTGTATAACTGGAATCACAGAGAGCTGGTTGGCTGCAGATATTGGCAATGAGGCTATTGCTATAAACAATTATAATTTTATTAGACAAGATAGGCTGGGCCGCGGTGGAGGTGTCGGGATTTACATTAGGACGGACTTGTATTTTACTGTTTTGTTGAGCGAGTGCAGTGACGTTGTCGAACATATTTGGATTAAGACTCAGTACTGCAATGAAACTATCATTGTCGGCAATATCTACAGACCACCTAATACCAATTGCATTGAGTTTCTTGCTTATTTTGAGGATGTTTTGATTGAGTTCTTTGCGCAGTGTGACAGAATTTTGTGTTTTGGCGACTTCAATATTAATATGCTGAATAATGACGCGCCGCAGGTGGTCCAACTGGATAATATTCTGAGTGCTTTCAACTTGAATCAGCTAATTTCTGAGCCGACTAGAATATCGAATACTAGTTCCACCTTGATTGATTTACTATGTTGTGGCTCGGACAATGTGCTTAATGTGGGTGTAAAGGACATTAATGTTTCAGACCATTTACTGGTTTATGTCAACCTTGATTTTAAACCTCTTCAAACCAATAAATTGCACTATAAGTACAGGGTTCTTGATCGCATTGACGTGGGTAATTTTCAAACAGATTTAGAGGGGGCTCCGTGGAATACCATTTACGAGATGGAGGACATTGATGAAAAGGTAGCCTTTCTTACCAATACAATATTAGATATTTTTGATATACATGCTCCAATTAAGATCAGTAAGGGTGTTAAAAAAACATATAGCCCGTGGATGACAGACAATATCAAATACATGAAAAAACTAAGAAACCAGGCATTGAATCGTTTCCGCCGCACCAGGCGCCCCGAACATTGGAATTATTACAAGCAGCTTAGGAATTTAGCAACTTCTTCAATTAGGGCTGAACAAAAAGCGTATCTTAATCATAAATTTCAGAACTGCAGTCCTAAAGAACAATGGGATGAACTAAAAAAATTAAATATGCTAAATAAAAAAAATAAAACTATTCCAGAAAATTTAAAAAATGTAAACCAAATTAACACATATTTTACACAAATATCAAGAAAAATTGATGTTCCAAAGCAAGAGTTGATTAATTTTTATGAGAATAATTCCTTGTTAGATAAAAAGTTTATATTTAATCATATCTCAGAAGAGATGGTTTCTAATGTTATTCTCAATATTAAATCAAAAGCATTTGGTGCTGATAATCTGAATATATAACATTAATTGCTCTTTGCTGTCCTCTTATAGTTCCTTATTTAACTCATATAATAAACGCCTGTATTGAAAAATCCTATTTTCCAAAAAGCTGGAAGTTTGCCAATGTTATCCCGCTACCAAAGGTCAAGAATCCGACCGAATTTGGACATTTACGACCAATCTCGATACTGCCTACGTTCTCAAAAATTTTGGAAAAGGTCATGGAATTGCAGATTATCTCTTACGTGTCGAGTAATAATATTATTCCTCTTAAGCAATCCGGGTTTAGAGCTGGCTATAGCTGCTCCACGGCGTTGTCTGACATAGTGGACGATGTGGTAAGGTCACAAGATAAAAACAATGCTTCTGTTCTCGTACTGCTCGACTATACAAAAGCATTTGATATGCTTCATCATGATATTTTGATAGCTATTTTAAAATACATAGGGTTCGATCGGGCTGCACATTCGCTGGTGTCGTCTTTTCTATCGGACAGAGTTCAGCGGGTAATCCTCGATGAGAAGTACTCTGGAGAGTTAAGCGTTACGGCGGGTGTTCCCCAGGGAAGCATCTTAGGTCCTGTTCTTTATAGCATTTTCACCTGCAACTTTGTCAAATCTCTTCAGTACTGTCAATATCATTTGTATGCTGACGACACACAAATCTACGTATCTTTTAACCACAGTCAAGCAGAAACAATTAATGATCAGCTTAATTATGAGCTAAATAGACTGCTCTGTATTTCTAATGATCACCTGCTTAAAATTAACCCAAGTAAATCGGTAGCCTTGTTGTTTTGTGGTGAAAGCGTTCGCGATCAGCTTACAGCAAAAATAAAACTTAAATTGGGAGACGACTGTGTCTTGTTTAAAAATTCTACAAAAAATTTAGGCCTTATTATTGACACAAAATTAAAGTTTAAAGAGCATGTAACATTATGCCTAAAAAGGGCATTCGCTATGTTAAAGTTAATTTATTCACATAGGCACACTCTCACTCAAAAAACTAAAGCCATGTTGTGTGAAGCTCTCATTTTGTCACATTTCAATTTCGCAGATAACGTCTATGGTCCATTTTTGGACTCGGTAGATATTAGGAGGATTCAGAGAATACAAAATTCTTGTTTAAGATTGATTTTTGGAATAAGGCGTAGACAAAGAGTATCACATAAGTTGAACGAGTTGGGATGGCTTGACATGGATCGCCGGCGAGTTCTGCATTCGGTCTGCTTCTACTATAAGATCATCAAATTTAAATGCCCTCCATATCTCCACGACAAACTTACATATCGCACAGATGTTCACAATCTTAACATACGTAGACAACATTTATTAACAGTACCATCTCACAAAAAAGAGGTATTTAAAAAGTAATTTTCTTATCAGATTGCTTCTTTGATCAATAAGTTTAAAGTGAACGATTTTTCAGCCCCAATATCAGTCTTTAAAAGACGAATTAAATACAAATTACTCTGTCAGTAAAAAGCCTCGTAAAAGCCTATACTTGTGGCTTACATAAAATTTAACATTCTGTCACTCAGCCTGTCTCTGTCTCGCTCGCTCTCTCTCTCTCTCTCTGTCTGTCTCTCTCTCGCTCTCTCTCTCCTCTTTCTGTCTTGCTCTACAATTTAAGTTAATAATGTGTTAAATTCTGTAACTGGGGACCATCTTTTTTTAGAGCTCCAGGTTTTCTTAAACTGATTTACTTTTTTAAGTTAGTTCTTATGTTGCTTATAAGTTGGTAATTTTTTATTTTAAAATTTTTGACGGCTTCAACAGCGCCTTCCGTTGTGAAGGAGGCTGCATGTGGCCCATTGCTCCTGCTAATTTGGAAGGATGTATACATACATATTTCTTTTTGTTTGTAATTAATTTGTACACTGGAGTAATAAACCTGTTTATTATTATTATTATTATTATTATTATTATTATTATTATTATTATTATCGATAATTTTTACATCATTAAAAGCAATTTGGAAACAAAACACACTACAAGGCTTAAATGCGCTACTCTTTATACAGGATCACCGGATTATTTATGGGGGCCAGGTAGCAGGTAATACTTTTATTGCTATATCTGTTCGGTGGCCCGAGCAGTGTGGAGTCACTCAGCAAAATCGTTGATGTTTTTGCATCAAATGCAATAGCCGCCGCATATCTGCAGCACGGTATAAATCAGCGACCAATCTGTCGGGAGAGATTCAAAAAGTATTCGCTGATGCAAAATTATTTTTTCGGTTATTATTTCAACGCGACCCGACAGTACACAATCTTACGGCTTTTGCAACCCGACTGTAGACTGTCCCTCGTAGCAGAGCCATCGCAGGTCACGAACCAGATTGATCCGGATTCGTTCCGACGCCAAACACTGACGGCAAAATTGGAAATTTGTCTCCAGTGAACCTACCGTATATTTATTTGCACCATGGCCCGAGTATAGCATATCTTTCTTGCGAAACAAAAATTTCAAAGCGTCTCGTGACGCGGTCTTGAAAAATCACTGTAATGCAGCCAAAGAAGTACTCACTTCAAAAATAAAATACTTAAATATAATTAAACTCATATTTGTATTATACAATTTAGAAGCTCGTTCGATATATCATATAATACATTATTTGCTTGCAAACCTCTCCTATTCATTCCCTGTTTTAAAATGAGTTTAGAACATTTATTTTCGATTAAGCCATATCGTTTCTATGGGAATGAAAATACTCTAAAAAATTGAACATTTCCTCGAGTTGGTAGCATTAATTTTTAAAGCTCTATAAGGAGTTTTTCAAACCATGCATGACTATTTCTAATTTGAACTGCTTTGATGCTTTAAAAATGAAACGAAACTATAACTTTTAACCAAATACTTATTGGCTGAAATATATTAACATAAATATAACATTAAATAAAATAAAAAGTATTAATATATAATAAAAGACATATTTGTATCATGCAATTTAGAAGCTTCTCCGACATTTTCTATAATAATTTGTTTGCTTGCAAACCTCTTCTATTCATTCCCTATTTTAAAACGAATTTAAGCTATTTCGTTTCTATGGGAATGAAAATTCTCTAATAAATGGAAAATTTCCTCACGTTAGTAGCATTAATTTTTGAAGCTTAACATAAATATAACATTAAATAAAATAAAAAGTATTAAAATGTAATAAAAGACATATTTGTATCATACAATTTAGAAGCTTCTATGACATCTTCTCTAATAAATTGTTTGCTTGCAAATCTCTTTTATTCATTCCCAATTTTAAAACGATTTTAAGCCATTTCGTTTCTATGGGAATGAAAATTCTCTAAAAAATTTCCTCGAGTTGGTAGCATTAATTTTTGAAGCTCTATACGAGTTTTTCAAACCATGCGTGACACTATTTCTAATGCTAACCGCTTTGATGCTCTAATAATAATAATACGAAATTGTAACTTTTTTCCAAATTCTTATTGGCTGAAATATATTAACATACATATAACAATAAATAAAATAAAAAGTATTAAAATATAATAGAACACATATTTGTATCAGACAATTTAGAAACTTCTTCGACATTTTTTATAATAAATTGTTGTCTTGCAAACCTCTTCTGTTCATTCCCTATTTTGAATTGATTTTAAGCCATTTCGTTTGTATGGGAATGAAAATTCTCTAAAAAATGGAAAATTTCCTCGAGTTAGTAGCATTAATTCTGAAGCTCTGTACGAGTTTTTCGAACCATGCATGGCACTATTTCTAATTTTAACCGCTTTGATGCCATAAAAATACTACGAAATTATAACTTTTTACCAAATACTTATTGGCTGAAATATATTAGGTAACATAAATATAACATTAAATAAACTATAAAATATTAAAATATAATAGAAGACATATTTGTATCATACAATTTAAAAGCATCTTCGAGATTTTTTATAAAAAATTGTTGTCTTGCAAACCTCTTCTATTTATTCCTTATTTTAAAATGATTTTAAGCCATTTCGTTTCTATGGGAATGAAAATTTTCTAAAAAACTGGAACATTTTCCTCGAGCTAGTAGCACTGATTTTTGAAGCTCTATATGAGTTTTTCAAACCATGTATGACACTATTAATAATTTTAACCGCTTTGATGCTCTAAAAATAATACGAAATTAGAACTTTTTACCAAATACTTATTGGGTGAAATATATTAAATAAATATAACATTAATTAAAATATAAAATATTAAAATATATTAGAAGACACATTTGTATCATATAATTTAGACGCTCTTCCGATATTTCATACATACATTGTTTGCTTGTAAATCTCTACTATTCATTTTCTATTTTAAAATAATTTTAAACTATTTCTTTTCTATGGGAAAGGAAATTTCCTAAAAATGGAAAATTTCCCTGCTTTTTGAAGCTCTATATGAGTTTTTCAATCTATACATGACGTAATTTTAACCGTTTTGATGCTCTAAAAATATTGTTAAATAATAACTTTTCATTTAACTATTATTTGCTTAAATATATTAAAATAAATATAACTTTAAATAAAATACAAAATATTAAAATACAATAAAAGACATATTTTGTATCACACAATTTAGACGTTCTCCTTCGATATTAAATATGACATAATGTTTGCTTGTAACCCTCTTCATTTCATTACATATTTTAAAATTGTTAACAATTTCTTATCTATGAGAATGAAAAACTGGATAATTTCCTTTAGTTAGTAACACTGATTTTTGAAGCTCTATATGAGTTCTTCAAACCATACGTGATACTATTCGTAATTTTAACCGCTTTGATGCTCTAAAAATAATATTAAATAATAACTTTGTGCGAAATATTTATTTGTTAAAATATATTAACATAAATATAACATTAAACAAAATATAAAATATTCAAATATAATAGAAGACATATTTGCATCATACAATACGATGTTTGCTGGTAATTCTCTTCTGTTCTTAAAAATTCCCTATTTTAAAATAATTTTAATCCATTTGTTCTCTATGGGAATGAAAATTCCCTAAATAATGGACAATTTCCCCGAATTAGTAGCACTGATTTTTGAAGCTTTAGGTATATGAGTTTCTCAAGCGACATATGAGACTATTCTAATTTTAACTGCTTTGACGCACTAAAAATAATACTAAATAATAATTTTATGCTAAATACTTATTTGGTAAAATATATTAATATAACATTAAATAAAGTATAAAATTTTAAAATTTTAAAATATTTAATATATTCTTTTCTTCTAAAACTCTTCTACTCTTAAAAATTTACTATTTTGAAGGGATTTTAGACAATTTCTTCTCTATGGGAATATAAATCCCCCTTAAAATATTGAATTTCTTAGAGCTAATAGTACTGATTCGTAATTTTAACGGCTTTGATGCTTTGTTATATCCAACTCTAAGAATGTCATAATGAGATCTTAAATTATTATCATTAAATTATACTACTCTACAGTTGACCTTTTCTGTTTTCAAATTGTATATCCTATAATTACTAGATCATCGCTCCAAATATCTCGCTTGCTACGTACGTACCGGTACTATTTTGCATCACTAGAGCGGCCTGGCAATGTATTCAAACCCCCCGTATAATCGATCAAACGAAGCACCGTTAGAAAAAGCAGAATACAGGGAAGACGCGTAGCCGACATAAACGAAGAAGATATTACCACAGACAACCACGGTACAAATGGCGTTGTCATTCCATACAATAATGTATGTCATTCTATCAT